>JAKUCM010002117.1:0-52019 GCA_023374145.1 Lepidium sativum
GAGAAAGCAGAAGAAAGCACATCAAAGATAAAAAGAACGAAGATCTGCGTAGCAATTCGATCATTTGATAATCCGCAAAAACAAGCATGGCCTCTTCCTGCTCACACTCGTAATGTTGCAATGCCCGATACACGAACCTTGTACACAGTATTACGATCTCGTTACGTCTACAAGAAGTCGGGAAAACAGTTTGAGATGCGGTTTAAGAAACTATTTCTCGTCATCAAAGCTGAAAGTCATGAATTGAGCAAGAAACTGTTTTGGTTAAAACGCTACCGCATACTTGCCGCTCAGTCTAAACTCCAGTTCCATTGCAAGACTCGTTTGGATATGAATCATGTTCGTAACACCGTCAATGTAGAAACGCAATTGGGTAAAGTGATAATTTATATAGAAATTACATGAAAAAATCAATAATCATAATAAAATATATTATATTGATACAAGATTTAGGATAAGATTTATAAAGGTTAGACGAATCTTTTTCCTTAATTCTGTAAACGTCCCGTAGTGTGACGGATGCATGACGTTCTGAATCCCATAATACAACTAAAACTATTATGCCTTGCACAACCCAAAAACATAAACTAACGAACGTTTTTGTGTTGTACTCTCATGGAAGCAAACCATGGAAAAATGAAAGAAAAAGAAAGTAAAGAGATTGTTGATGTTTTTCATCTATATCAAAAATATATAAAAGATATGAGACTATACATCTCCATTGTTATGGTTTACAATGCTCATTAATCTCAATTTATTTTTGAGTCATTAAGATCAATTGTGAAGTTACAAAATTCATAAAATTCAATTCATCAATCGTAGAGAATACTTGACTTTTGATCAAATTTATTTTCTTTGACGAAATAGGACTTTTTAGTTTTAACCAAGTTACAATTTATGTAGTGAGCAAGTACACAAATAATAATTTGATATAAACCATAGATTATTTAGCCTTGTTAGGACTTTTTCATAATATATGCTAGTCTATTTTATACATTTCAAACAACAAACATTTCTCATTCACACAAACTCATATTTTAACATATCTTAAAAATTGAGTGTCAACAATCAATGCCTCCACCAAAGCTCAATAAGACTTCTAAAAGATGGAATTTTGACAAGTTTCAGGACACAACTGGGTTGGTTATGAACCAAGCCTGCAATAATGTCCACAACATTTACGGAACCAAGAAGTCAGCTTTGCATCAGATATACCTAAAGACATTAAGCTCTAAGGAGATGGTGAAAGGTCTGCCACACATTGAATCCTGTATGAAGGTATGTGAAACATGCTTGGTTGGAAAACAGAAACGTGAATCACTCCCAAAGAAGAGCACATGGAGAGCCACAAAGAACTTACAGCTCATACACTCTGACATATGTGGCCGAATCACGCCAGCTTCCATCAGTAACAAAAGGTATCTTCTCACTTTTATTAACGATCATAACAGAAAAGATGTGGACATATGTGATTGCAGAGAAATCAGAAGCATTCCGTGTATTCAAAATCTACAAGGCTAGTGTAGAGAAAGAATGAGGCTTGTCAATATGTTGCCTAAGAACAGACAGAGGTGGAGAGTTTTGTTGAAAAGATTTTGAAGAATACTGCAAAACCGAGGGTATAAAATGACAACTGATTACAGCCTACACGCCCTAGCAAAACGGAGTGGTGGAGAGAAGAACTAAACTGTCATGAACCTAGTTCGAAGCACTCTGACCGAGAGAAAGAGGCCTAAAGAGTTTTGGACAGAAGGTGTGAAGTGGATCACTTATGTGTTAAATCGCAGTCCCACAAGTGCTATGAAAAACCAAACTCCAGAAGAAGTTTGGAGCGGTCTCAAACCAGATGTGAAACACTTCAAAGTGTTTGGTTGTATAGGTCATGTTCATGTACCATAAGCTAAGAGAGTAAAGCTAGACAACAAGAGTTTCAAGTGCATCTTTCTAGGAGTGATTGAAGAATCAAAAGCATATCGAATGTACAATCCCATTTCAAAGAAAATTACAGTGAGCAGAGATGTGACTTTTAAAGAAGAAGAAGAGAATTGGGATTGGGGAAGGAAAAATACAGAAGGGACTAGTGAAGCCTCACCTATTGTACGCAGTTGGGAAAATCATGTAGAAAACACATCTAGTGAAGAAGAATACCTGCAGGAAGAAGAAGAAAACACACCTGCAGAAGAACCAGAAACTGAAGGAGTTGCGGTCATTCTGGCAAGTGGAGATGCATAAACAGCTAGACGTAATGAGTGTGTTCCTGTATGGAGAACTGAAAGAAATGATATATGTTGATCAGCCATAAGGATTTATAAGGAAGAGAGAATAAGGGAAGGTCTACAAACTGAGAAAGGCACTGTACGGCTTGAAACACGCACCGAGAACCTGGTTTAGCAAGATAGAAAGCTACTTCATTGGGGAAGGATTCAAGAAATGCGACTTTGAACATACTCTATTCGTCAAAACAGAGAAGCAATGTCAGATTTTTATCATAATTATGTATGTAGATGACCTCATTTTCACTGGAAATTATGAGAAAATGATCTTTGAGTTTAAGGAATCGATGAATATGAAGTTTGATAGGACTGATCTTGGAAAAATGAGATTCTTTCTTGGAGTAGAAATTCTGCAGAAGGAGCATGGAATTTACATGTGTCACAAGAAGTTTGCTAGAAAGGTTCTTGAAAGGTTTGAGATGGGATCATATAATGGTGTTAGCAGTCCGATTGTCCCAGGCACAAATATTTGAGATGGGATCATATAATGGAGGAGGATCTTCTCTAGACACCACTCTCTACAAGTAGATAATTGGCAGTTTGATGTATCTCACAGTCACCATGCCCGACTTAACCTTTTCTGTTGGACTTGCTAGCCAATTCATAGAAATCCAACTGAAGCTCACTTTCAAGTTGTAAAAAGGATATTCAGATATGTGACAGACACAACACAGCTGGGAATTGTTTACTAACACGGAGAAGAAAGCCAACCTCAAGTGTACACTGATACTGATTATGCAGGAGATCTAGATGATCGAAGAAGCTCATCAGGATTTGTGTTTCTCATAGCAAGAGGAGCTGTCTCGTGGAGCTCAAAAAAACAACCGATTGTTGCCTTATCCACGACAGAAGCCAAATACATTGCTGCAGTTTCATGTGCAACACAAGGAATCTGGATGACAAGAATTATTGACAGGATTGGAGAGCTCAAAGAAAATTGCGTCACTATCAAGTGTGATAACAGTTCGACTACTAAACTATCAAAATATCCAATGCTTCATGGCCGCAACAAACACATAGAAGTAAGGTTTCATTACTTAAGAGACTTGACAAAGGAAGGCAAAGCTAAGAGAGGCGCTAGGAGTCGTTGAGGTGACAGAGTAAACCAATACATTCACAAGTATTGGTTTAGGGAAGGATTTGTTAGTGGTTTATGTTAAGTGGTTTAGTGTGTTAGTGTTTCTTAATAAGCTCCTAGTTTGTAAGAATTGTTGTTTCAGATTTAATTAAGTTATTTGTTTAGTTAGTGGTTAAAGACTTTCGAGAATGTAGGAAGCAGTAGTTTATATTCAGCTATTTAAGCTTTTATGAAAGAAAATAGAATCAATTCTTTGGTTCTCATCACCTTGTTTACAAATTGCAGCAACATTAATGATATGAGACATAAAGTTATAGGTTTTGATCAAAAACCGATCGGAATTGGATTGAATTCGGTTTTGGTTCAGTCAGTTCGGTTATCTAAAACTGATCAATTTTAAAAAACCAAAATTATATATTCAAACCAAAATTTTATATATTTTAACCAAAAAATCGAAAAAAATCAAGAAAACTCAACCAATATAATTAATTGAAAAACAGAACCAAATTGAAATAATTTTTGGTTTAATTTGAAATCAATTTTGGAAAACCAAAAACTCGATAATCGAATCAACCAAACCGTTCAGTTCAGTTCAGATCAGATCGAAAGCCTAGGCCTGCATCTGAGTTATAAATATTAGTTGATATCCAAATCATAATCTAGAGATCCAAAACCGAATTGAGAGCCAAGTGAAAATTGGCTGTACTAAGATATATTGCCTTGATTTACTAAGTTATTGAAGAAACCAGATAACGAATTAACAGAAATCATGGATTGAGAAATCAATAAATATTGAGAAAAGGAATTGTAGTATTTGGAAATGTAATGAGGATTAAACAAATCATATTAACTCGGTCTTTATGCTCAAGCGAAAGTAAAAGCATGAAGACTCTCTCACGTCACGTGGAAGAGCGAGCATCTGGGGGTGTCATTATAAGCCCTTAGCTCATAAATTAATTCAACTCAACTCAACTTTAAGCGAATATAAGTTATGTTTTTAGGTTTATTTAACAAATTAGCTGAATCTAGTTTAGTTCACGATTTTTATGAGCGAGTTTTAATGAATCTGAACTATCTCATAAGCTCTACTTTTCTTTTATGAAAATTATTTTTTATATTATATGAAAATTATCATTTAGAAAATAGAAATTATAGATATTACCCATTTAAAAAAGTAAAAACTATCATATAAAAAATAAAATTATACTATTTAGATTTCTTTTGAAAACATATAAATACACATCATGCTTCTCTCACAAATCACTAATCACAAGTTACTAATTTCAATTTTTTTTTCGCTCTTACCTTTGAATCGTAGATCTCAATTCTCAAATCTTAAAAAGTTAAGGTCTTGGTACGTTTTTTTCTCCGACAATATTTTTAGTTTTTATGTTATTATTTGTTATTTATGTTTAATTGGTAGAAAACCTAAAAATCTTGATACATGGTGTATGAAACAATATATTGTAGGATATGTTTAAAATTTTTAAATCTAAAATCATGTTATTGATTTATTTAATTATTCTAAATATTTTAATTTTTTAATATTATTATTCTATTTGTTAGGTATTTTGTGAGCTGGATCATTTAACTCACGATCTAAGAACATCTCTAGTGGTATTCTAAATCCAACTCCAAATTATATATTTAGAAGAAAAGTGTCTCAAATGATGCTATATTTCTTGTTCTAAAAATAAAAATCTTCATTTTCTCCTCCAAATTTGGAGGATTTTATTTCTTCCTCTATATTTAGAGTAGAAATTTTATTTATATAATGATTTTTTAATTTATAATGTATTTATACCTAAACGATCAAATATACATACTACAAAATTTACTATTTTATTAAAACTGACTATTAATTATCAAAATCTATTAAATTTAGTAAAAATTATTAAATAATCATTATTATATAATTAAAATTATTGTTTGTATTTATAGATGTAATGAAACTTTATATTAAACTAATTGTGACTTTACTAAATTTGTTATTAATTATGATTTTACTAAATAAGTGGATAAAATATGTAGATTTGAAAAGTAAAAGGACATCTTAAAAACTAATAATTTTTTAAAAAGTAGAAAATAGAATTAAGTATAGGAGAAAATTAGAATTCTATTTTTAGAAAAAATAGAATAAACTATTGGAGATAATCTAAATAATTTGAGTGTAAATTTATATATTGAAATTTATAAATTAAATAAGTTGAGTTGGGCTAGTTCAAATGAAAAAACCAACTCCAAGGAATAGATGAGCCAAAATAAACCTAAAGGGAATGAGGCACATTTATAGCGACTTGAGCTTAGACCATCTCCAATGGTTGCCTTCATTTTTTTCTTCAAAAGTGAAGTTCTCTATAAATGAAGGATGAGTTTGCTCCAATTGTTTCTTTCATTTTTTCTTCAAATGAATATTTTAATAATATTTTGATTTATCCATTTTATTAACAATTTCTAAAATGCCTGTATACTTTTAAAATTTATATAATTGACCCACATATATTATTTTAAACAAATACTCCATAAGAACATTAATAAAATCATATAATTTCAAAATTTAATATAAAATAGATAAAACAAATTACAAAAACATTAACTAAACATCATTACTACTATATTTCTCCCACAAAATCAATTAATGCATTTCGAAGTGAAAAATGAGCTTCTTTATCTTTGATATGTTTATGTCGAGCAAGAAATTCTTGAAATCAAATATTTTCATCTTCCGTTGTTTCGACCTCCAAATGTGGAACTTCTCTTCCAATTTCAATTGGTGCATCATGATCACGTTCATCTTCAATTATCATGTTATGAAAAATTATATATGTAGTCATTATATCATGTATCACATTTTTATCCCAAAAACGAGCCGATCCTTTTACAATTGCAAAGCGCGATTGGAGAACTCCAAAAGCGCGTTCTACATCTTTCCTATAAGCTTCTTGTTGCGTAGCAAAATATTTCTTTTTTGGACTTCTTGGCTCATGAATAGTTTGCACTATTGTAGACCATTTCAGATATATACCATCAACCAAATAATAACCCATATTATATTATTTTCCTTGTAAGACATAATGAGCAGGAGGAGCAATACGTTGAGCAAGATTGGAGAAAAGGTGAGAAGACTCCAACACATTGATATCATTATTGGTGCCTGACATTCCAAAGTATGCATGCCATATCCAAAGATCATAATCTGCCACAACTTCAAGAATTATAGTTGGAGATCCACTATGACCTGCATATTGTCCAGCCCATGCAGTAGGACAATTTTTTCATTTCCAGTGCATGCAATCCAACCTACCTAGCATCTCCGGAAAACCTCGTTTTTCACCAATGTAGAGTAGTCGGGCAACATCATTGGTTGTTGGTGATTGTAAGTATTGCTCCGAAAATATTTCCACAATGGCTCGACAAAATCTTTTCATGCTTTCGATTGTCGTTGATTATCCTATCTTTAAATACTCGTCTGTGGCATCCGCTGGTAAACCATACGCTGACATCCGAAACACAAATGTTCCTTTCCGAAGAGATGATAATCCAAGTCTACCAATTGTATCCCTTCTTTGTGTAAAGTAATTATCATGACTTTCAACTGCATTAATAATACGAAGGAATAGAGAACGAGAGATATGGTACCTTCTACGGAGAATGGTCATCATCAGACGAGGTTGATAAATCCGAAAACTGTGTTTGAAAATTAAAATTAGAATTCATTTTAAATGGGAAAATTTAGATTGATATATGTTGCATTAAAAGAATTTAGAGAAGACAACAAAGTTTTATTCCAAAACTTAAATTCCATAGAAAATCCAAATATCCGTGCACATATTCAAGCTCAACAAGTAAGAATTTTTAGAAAAGGAACTGATGAAGAAGCTCTTATGACATCTACTTCTTTTGGACAATACTTTGAAAATATTAATGGATATGGAAACAATCTATCAGATTATTAGATTAATAGTTCTTGATGTTTATGATATTTTATTTAGAATTTTAATGATAATTATGTATTTTAAATTATGTTTTGACAAAAACTTTAGTCAGATAACATGTTGTTGTTGGTTTGAATCATTAAACAGGTTGGTTTTTTCCAATAATATTTAAAAACTTTAATTATGTATAAAAAATAAAGCGAAAAAAGTTTAAGGATTATTTTGTAAATAAAAAATCTAATTTAAGAAAATGAAGAAACAAATAAAGATTCTTCAATGAAGAAAAAAGTGTAACTTATATTAACTTCCCTACGTACCATACACTTACCCACAGGTGATTATAACGTGATACCTAACCCTTGATGCCCGCCTTGGTTCTTTTTACTAAATCTTTTCTAAACCCTTTGGCGTGTTTCTAAAACCCTAATTCTCAACTTTGGGGTTTTTACATTTCTCTTCTCACCAAAAATCCCTCTTTTTCTTCCAAATCTGAAGATGATACGCACTGTTCTCCGCAGATCTTTCCTTGGTACGTCAAGGTGTACTCGCGCCACCTCCATTCTATCTCACCACCTTGCTCCAGCCGCCGCCACTGCTACGTTTTCTGATCTAACCCCAAATGTCAACTCCAGCTTCATCGTCTCTCCGAATTCGAAGCCGTTTTTTAAAGTGAGGGACTTTCATGCTAAATCTATTCCGTCGGAGTTCAGATCGTCGACTGTTTCATCTGCGGGATTCGCGGCTCAAGAATACGCTCCTTCTTATGAGAGTAACGAAGGAGAGAGTGTTGGTAGCAGCTGTGATGGACTTGCTATATCTCAGCTTGGAATATCTCCGGAGATTGTTAAAGCTTTGAGTGCTAGGGGTATTGACAAACTTTTTCCGATTCAGGTATATGTTCTTCTACTATTCCATTTGGTTATACAGATTAGTTACATGTTTACTGAGTTTTTGATGATGTTTGAATTGGTTGAACAGAAAGCTGTGCTTGAACCAGCGATGCAAGGTCGGGACATGATTGGTCGTGCGAGGACTGGAACAGGAAAGACACTTGCTTTTGGGATTCCCGTCATTGACAAGATCATTAAATTCAACGCTAAACATGGGTTTGTGTTTACTGTGTATATAACGATTATGTGAGCTTTAGAAATTTACATTTCCTCTGGTTCTTATGTTGCCTTTTGATTTGATACAGACGTGGGAAGAATCCTCTTTGCTTGGTATTAGCACCGACAAGGGAGCTTGCTCGCCAGGTTGAGAAGGAGTTTAGGGAATCTGCTCCAAGCTTGGATACTATCTGTCTGTATGGAGGTACACCTATCGGACAGCAAATGAGGGAGCTTAACTATGGTGTTGATGTTGCGGTTGGCACTCCGGGTCGTATTATTGATTTGATGAAAAGGGGAGCTTTGAATCTATCGGAGGTTCAGTTTATTGTTCTGGATGAAGCTGATCAGATGCTTCAAGTTGGATTTGCCGAGGATGTTGAAATTATATTGCAGAAGTTGCCAGAGAAACGTCAAAGCATGATGTTTTCTGCTACGATGCCGAGTTGGATCAGATCTCTCACTAAAAAGTACCTGAATAATCCTTTGACCATTGATCTGGTGAGTTGTCTCATACTTGTGTCTTTATATCTGAAATTTGCTCACAATTCCTGAATTGCACTACAAAATGCAAATATTGATTATTGGCTTTAGCAGAGTAGTTAATGAGTTGGCATTTTCTTAAAAGACATACGTACATTTATTGTTATCACTTGCCTAACTGTGATGTATTACATAGGTTGGAGATTCTGATCAGAAACTTGCAGATGGAATTACAATGTATTCTATCGCTGCAGATTCTTATGGAAGAGCATCCATTATTGGTCCACTTGTAACGGTATGCTTCCTTTACTTCACTTGTAAATTCATTATATGTATGGCATTGTGATTCTTCATTTTATCCCCAGTCATGATTTTATAATTTGATTTCTTCTGCAGGAGCATGGAAAAGGAGGAAAATGCATTGTCTTTACCCAAACAAAACGGGATGCAGATCGTCTTGCATATGGATTGGCGAGAAGCTTCAAATGTGAAGCTTTACACGGTGACATATCTCAAGCTCAGAGAGAAAGAACACTTGCTGGTTTCAGGGATGGGAAATTCAATATTCTTGTTGCAACTGATGTTGCTGCTCGTGGACTTGATGTACCTAATGTTGATTTGGTGAGTCAAAATGACACTTTGTTCTTGCTCTTACTGAGTTCTGTTTCTCATCTCAGTAACCCATCTTATTATTGTGCAGGTAATTCATTATGAACTTCCTAATAACACTGAAACATTTGTTCACCGAACGGGGCGAACAGGTCGTGCTGGAAAGAAAGGAAATGCAATTCTCATCCATGGCCAAGAACAATCAAGGGCTGTGAAAATGATTGAGAAGGAAGTGGGAAGCAGATTCACCGAGGTGAATATCTTGTTTTTACCCTCTTTGTTTCTTTTATTGAATGCCTGGAGTAATTGCTTGTACCTCTATTCAGCTCCCTAGCATTGCTGTCGAACGAGGAAGCGCAAGCATGTTTGAAGGAGTAGGTGCTCGATCTGGTGGGTCCTTTGGAGGCAGCATGAGGGATCGCGGTTCAAGCTTTGGAGGTCGTTCAAGTGGTGGTGGTGGTGGTAGTTATGGTGGTTATGGCAGTAGCCGCTCAGGCGGATCAAGCAACCGCTATTCTGGGGATTCAGATCGTTCTGGTTTCGGGAACTTTGGTATGCGTTCTCCTGGGGGATTCAGTTCGGATCGTTCTTCACAGAGCAGCTTTGGTGGTGGTCGCTCAGGTGACTTTGGTTCAGACCGTTCATTTCAGTCAAGTGGTAGGAGCAGCTTTGGTGGCTTTGGATCAAACGATGGTAAAAGATCTTATTGAGAACTGGTGTGTGAGGTTTTGACCCGAGACGGCAATATTGGAGTTGGCATAGGATAAGATAACTCGTTGACTCGAGTTGAGTAGTTCCAAGGAGTCGAGCTATATATAAATCTGTAGCTACTTCTTACCTCATAAACAAACATAGGTTACATCATTATTTCATATCCTCTAATTTATTTTTTATCTTCTCAATTGAGTGAAAATGTTCTTTTCTAATATTTAGCCGTTTCCAAAAGTACTTCTATAAATTTTTGTAGACAATTATTTAGCCATCAGAGAACACTGCGGACGATTAAAGAAACAACTCTAGTTTGGATTTAGTTCTCATTCATTTCAACGTTAAATACCTTACCAAGTTACTAGTATTGTGGATTCGCAACTAAACGAGATCATACACATTTTTGGGTACTCTTACACGGACAGTATAATACTCCTCAGTTTCAAGATATCGATGTTGTAGAGATTTTGTTTTGTTTTAAATTATAGGATATTTTACAAACTTTTAGACAAAACTAATAACATTTTATATTTTGTGACTATAAATATTATGAGGTCTCTTATATTAAATAAAATTATTAAATAGTTTTCATTAAATAATATTTATATTTTTAATATACGTATTTTTAGTTATAATATTTTATAATTTGAAACAGGTGAAGTAAAAGTTTGTTGCGCGCGTGCTTTAACAAACTGTTGTAACGTGAGATACTTTGGACTAACCAAATCACTGACACTCGGATATAAAAAGTTTACTCGTATTGACATAGTTTAGTGGATAAGCAAGATTTTCCCATTTTGGGAAGTCTAGAAACTCAAAGATTCACTTCTCTGGAATAGTATGTGTGGTATTCTCAAGAGTTCACATTTCTGAGCTCCGGATTACTTATTGATCAGAAAATCAACTAAAATCTGGCAAGGAGCTCATGCGTTCATTGAACCAAACCAACGGAATTATCAAAAAGAGTTGTAACATTTAATTCCTTATGTCAAAGAAACAAACAATATACGGTCCACGGATTTGGTTTGGTACAATCAATCACCATCATGTTACACAATTCAGAGTGAATCATTCAGAATCCACAAAACTTTTATTTTTTGTGCTTATACAACATAACGATAGGTAACATAACGACCAGCGGTTTCACTCGGACGAATAATCTTCACGACTTGTCCACGTTTTAGTCCAAAGTATCTCGCTATTGGATCAGTCACTTGGATTCTCGGAAGCTACCAAACACAAATTTTGAAACTTTAACCACACAACAAAACTTTATCATCACTAAACACTCCAATTCTAATTCACAATTAAAACTACTAACCTGTGTCTCCTTCACTGTGTATCTCTCCAGTAAAGTTTTCTTCTCTTCAGTGTTAAGAACTTGATGTTCAGGAACAAGAACATGTTCTTTAATATTCACTAGCATTTCCGCCTCCTGCACCAACTCTCCAATCATCAATCAGGATTGCGATCTGGATACATTGATTAAGCGAACGAAAACTAATGTGGTTCCATACCTGGAAGACTTCCAAATGGAATTTGGAAGAGATCTCACTGATGCAAGTTCGAGCAAAAGGTGTCAAGTTCTGTTGCACAACCAAAATTGCTCTGAAAACATTCTCTGATTTCATCCTGTTTGTGTACATCTTCATCGTCTTAACTCCAACCTTCGCCTCATCAGGGAAGAAAACATAGAGCTACAACAAATAAGCATAATTCAGCGACTAAGACAACGAAATCAAACACACATAAACAATCTTACCCTACACTTTGGCATTGAAATACCATCTCTGTAGATAAAAGAGATGACATTTATCTAATACTATCTCTCGAACTCTAGTTCTCTGTAACAGTTCATGTCTACTTACAAAGTGAGAGTTTTCTCTAAAACTAACAAAGAACCCCTTTCTCAGACTCAGTCTTATACATTCCACAAAATTTAGCAACTATAAAAGGCAATTAGATAAATAATAATACTACCACTGAATACAAACCTGATCATTGTTATCATTTCTCTTAGCTTTGAGAGTAACAAGATCCTCCCTTTTCATGTTATCGCCATGCTTCCTAATAAACTGACTTTTGGTCATCGAAAGTTCTGAATCAGCTATAAAGTAACCACGGTCCTTCAACATCTGCATCAACGTCTTTTGGATTCTGTAGAGTCTTTTAATCTCTTCTTCCGATAAAGTCATTTTTTTCAACGAAAATCTGCAGATAAATCAACCATAACAAGAGAGTATCAAACCATAGTACAGAGCTCAGAAAATTAGGGTTTTCATAAAATTGACAGGAATAGCTCTGATTTATGCAATTTCTTTTCTTTGAGATCAATACACAGCAGCTAAATCATTCACGTTAAAAGGAAACTTCACGATGAGAGACAAACTCACAGGGAAATTGACAAAGCTATGTACAGAGCGAGAGACAGGAAGAAGGAGAAGCGGCGTTTTAGATTTTCTTTTACCTCCGAATCCCAGCCTCTTGTGTTTAACCTCTGAACTTTGTTTTTGATATATATATAAACTCAAATCTTTTACAATTCATAAAAGGCCTAATGGGCTATAGTTTGGGCCACTCGACCCAAAAGCTCAATTTAAACTTGATTTTTATTCTTTTATCAAACTGTTTTTGTGAATTAGCTAAACCTTCGAGTTAAAATAGCAGTACGAGGGATACAAAATTTATATAAATTCTGTAGCTGTGTAAACAAACATAACTTTTGAAGTTGTAACCAGCTCGGCTGCAAGCAGAGTGCTCGTAAAGGACGACCGCAAAGACCAAAGACCCATTTTCTGTGTCAACAAATCAATGGACGACGCAGAGACTCGGAACACCGCAAGCTAAAAATTAGCATTGGCAGTGGTGACCGCTGCCAGGAAATTACGTACATACTTTCAATCTCATGTCGTGGTTGTTCGCACAAACTATACACTGCGCACAATACTGCATAGCCCCAGCAAGTCGGGTAGGATGACCAAATGGGAACTCGAACAGAGTGAGTCCGACATTGAATATAAGGGGCGTACGGGTGCAAAATCCAAGGTCTTGGCGGATTTTATCATTGAGTCATCCTCGTAGCCTAAAAACGACCTACCACTCGAGAAAAAAAACAAGTGGACGCTTTGCGCGGACTATTCAGCCTCGAGACATGGATCTGGCGTCGGCATCAACCTTGAATCCCCAACATGATACCACGAAGTTGGAATATCAACAACCTCAAACGCTTTTACTACTAAAGTACCGACGACGATGCCAAACGTCGAGCATGCCTCGGCCATAATCCTCGAGTTCCCTATCTTTTCATATTGGTTTATAATTTGCCATGTACAAACATGAGAACTACGTTCGGCTTGATCCCCTCGCAATATACGTAGGTAGCCTTTAGGCGCGGCCATAATATCAAAAAACTTTTTTGTCAACAAGAAACCCGCCCTGGCAAGACAGAATAAACTGGACCTTAGATTCTGTACCTAAAAATGTCTAAGCCGAGCTCAGTTCCCGCACCGGCAAAACAGGGTAAACCGGAATTTAGTTTCCGTTCCTAAGAAAGCCTACGCTGAGCTCAGTTCTCGCACCGGCAAGACAAAGTAAACTTGACCTTAGTTTCCGTATCTAAAAATGCCTAAGCCGAGCTCAGTTCTCGCACTGGTAAGACAGGGTAAACCAGACCTTAATTTTCGTTCCTAAAAAAGCCTAAGTCGAGATAAGTTATCGCACCGACAAGATAGGGTAAACCGAACCTTGAATAAGTCAGACCCAAAGTTCTTATCCAATATAAGAAAACTTAGACAAGGAAGAAGAAAACAACAATTTTATTAAGAACCAATTGGCCTAGCACGTCACGGCCCAGTCAACAAAAAAAAAATAGTTTGAAGTCACAAAGAACATATTTCACTATACGTCATAGCCGTGGCCAAAAAAAATCCAGAAAAAAAAAAGAAGCACAAGTCCTAGGACTACTGCTGCTCGCCGTCACCAGTGATCGCGGCGATGTCCTCACAAACCTCCCTTTGAGAATCCTCCTCGGTTTCTTTGTCAACACCTGAAAACGACTGAAGGAAGCCGACCTTATGCATATGCTCCAGCTCGGCCAACGCGAAATCTTCCTCATGAGCCTCCAAAAACTCTAAGTCATCGGGGTGGAGGTCACACAAACCAGCACCTTCGACCCACGTTCCGAACGTCATTTTGTCCTTCTCCAGCTTTGTAAGGATACGGTCGGGCACAACGACACCCATTTTATCCTTCATAATGCGGCAAATCCCAAGGGCCCCTTCTGCCTGAACCAAGTTTAGGCGGGACTCCTCAATCGCCCGCGTCGCGCTCACATATTCGTCTAGACGGTGAAACCTCTCTTCATTAACTCTCCTGTCCTCGGCATGACGAGCCTGTTCAACCACTACCTTCTCCATCATCCTCTTCGGGACAGTCTCCATCTTGTCAACTCTTTCCTCGTAGATGCCATGATGAGCAGCCCCCTTGTCCTCGACATCATTGTCTCTCTCACGCAACACTTCCACCTCGTATTGTAGCACCCTTTTGCGGTATTTAGACACGTCCCGCTTAAGCATGTTTACCTTGTTGTCCTCGGCTAAACGTTTCTCGTACCGCTCGCTGACTAGGTTGATAGTGTTAAACAATTACATAGGCAAGCAACCACGATCAGTACTTGCAAAGTTTAAAGATCAAAGGAATATGAGCGCACTCACGAAACTCACCTTAGCCATCAAGACGGCCGCTTCGCCCATGAGCTGCCCCTCAGCTATTTTCTTCGAAGAGCCAAACGTTGAACCTTGGAGATTATAAAACAATTGCATGTTAATCTCATTATCCTTGCCAACCAGGACCTCAGCTCGGTTGACCATGTCAAAACAAAATGAAAAGCTTCCCAAAGAGCCCTCAGGATGGAGCCTTTTGCGCGTGCGAGCCGCAGACGGCTCGTCAGAAGGAGCGGGCCTCTTTGAGTTCTTCAGCTGAATCGGGTCTCTCACCAGCTGCCGAGGTGGTGACACAAGTAGTTGGCCAGTCGCATCGTCAAATGCTGCATAGGCAGCAACATTGGCCTGGGCCTATTAATTTCGAGCCTAGGTAGACCGCTCTTCGCCCTCATCTCGTATTGCGGCCACATCCTCGGCCACGTCCGTGGCCTCAACCTCGGCAACTCCGTTTCTGATCTTTTCGAGTGCGACCACTTTGACATCCTCTGGGCCAAGAATTAGCAGCTCGTTGGCAAACTACTATGCGTAACCCGCCATTCTTCTGTCTCGTCTTATTATTCGCCTTGACGCTGCATGACGATCTCAAACTACATACTTAGCATAATTTATTTTAAAAACATTTTGAGGAAGCTAGGGAGTATGGTTTTTCCTTCTCGAACTCTCCTTAAATTGCGCCTAACTCCGTCAGTAAGTATGTTCGGCCACCGACGCGCACTAAGTTGCTTGATGCAATGAGGTCCTCAAAGAAATTCTCTGGAAAGGCTCTAAACGGGGGCGGATGAGGATCTACAAACATGTTTGAACGAGTTAGTATCACATTGAACTTCAAGGAAAAAAGTTAGAAGGATTTTCGTTTGAGACAATGCGATAAAAGCGCCAAGGACACAGAACCGAGGTGATGTCGATGTGAACAAAGAAGTAACAGTATCGCCAACCATTAATCTTGCTAGGGTTTTGTGCTCACTTACCAAGTCACATCCTTAGCAAGATTCACAGAGGGACGAGTGACCTCCTCGAAAAAGTGACAGGTTACATTGACGCTGCACTCCGCGCCGAGCACAATAAAAGCCATGATATTCTTGACTGTGGCAGGGGACAACTGCGTGAAAACCATCTTCCGACGAGCAAAGTAGTTAACGAAGTACTCGTAAATGTATCCGAGTGGAAGTGACCACGGCCTCTCTGACGGCTTTGGCACACGTAGACGCACTAACATCTTAATCTGGCACTCCTCGAACTGGCCTCGTTGTCATTCCCTAAATTGGCCTCAGCCTCGGCAGTATTTTCATGCGTGGCCTCGGCGGTATTTCCTTGCGTGGCCTCGGCGATATTTCTTCCCGTGGCCTCGACGGCATTTCCTTGGGTAGCCTCGGCAACGTTTCCTTTTACGGCCTCAACATTAACTCCAAGATTGGCCTCAACATTTACTTTAAGATCGGCCTCAGCATTAACTCCAAGATCAGCCTCGACATTAATTCCAAGGTTGGCATCGCCGTTAAGACCAGGATTGGCTTCAACTTCACTTTCCTTGCCGAGATCGGCACTGTCTACAAGCTCGGCCTGACAATTTCCTTATGTGGCCTCGGTAGTGTCAACAAGCTTGACCACGGCCTTGTCCCTTCGGATTTAGCATCCCGAAGCAAAGATCTCTCCACCTCGTCATCTCCATGCAGACAATCGAGCTCGATATTGACCTTAGACGACGAGCACCTCACCCGAACGAGTTTGACCTCGGCAGACAAACTCGCGTCACTCAACCCAGACGAGCTCGCCGAGGACGATAGTACCACTCTCAATGGCGACGAGCACGAAACCCAGATCCACCTCGGTCCATAGTCACAAGCGCAGAAATGAAACAAATTACGTAGAAAGAGAAAGAAGAGAGAGAAGAGAAGGAGTACCTGGCAGTAAGGGTTCACGAAGTTGTGAGGGAATTTTTTCCTCCTCCTCATAGAAGCATGTCGCGGCAACCGAGAAGTCGCGTCGTATGGGCATGAAACCCCAGAAGTCGCCGCCAGATAGACAAGTCAAATCTTACACATGATTCAGCTAATCCAAGTCTCACATGTGGTAGTAACATCCACGCGTGCCAACGAGCTATTTCGAGTTCGGAGATTACGTCCTCGTCATCATCCTCGTCACCGAACTCGGGAGGGGGTTATTGTTGGAGGTGCGCTTACAGCCCTATAGACACCTAGAACTTACTACAAAATTAGTACAGTCACGACCAATAAGAATTAGTCACGTCGCCTATTGTGTGCCAAGTCACCTTAAGCTCTGTTACGTTATCAACTGCGCGCCACATCATCAAATGTCTCCAAAATCTATTAGGCCTTGCTCTCATATAATTTGGGCTTGGGCCTCGTCGATCGGCCCATCAGCCCACTAAGCTTGCAAAAACTCCTATAAAAGTGAGGAGTTTTTGCCATATTTGGCATTCTGGATTTTTTTCTTAAAAATGCAGAGAATCTCTGAGATTTTGTACTGAGAAGTCTGATTTTGCCATTTTTGTAATGAGCTTTTTCCACAACAGACTTTTCAACCTCGTTTTTATCTATTTTTGATTTAGAACGAACCTAGTACAAAAAATTTACCATTTCAAAAGTGAGGAAGTCGTATGTGACTTCTAAAGTGATTTGGTTTTGTACCATTGATATATATATTTATGAAAAGCCAAAAAAAGGCAATAAGAATTGTCCAAAGCAAAAGTTACTTGTGTTACGATTCTAACTATTGTTCTATCAATTTTTTATTTCGGTTTCTAACTTGGACCTCTATCAATGACTCATGTCTAATTCTTGCACATAAACCAATACTACTAAACGAAGTTTACAAGGTCCTTAATTTTTGCCCATACACCAATAAATCTTTTACACAAAACTAACTTGAATTGCAGATTGGTTTGTAAATGTCTCCATATCGTGTGCAACAAGTCTTTTAGTCAAAATCGTAGACGAATTTTTCGTTTTGTTTACAATGATGCTAGAGTTCCGTAATTTTCTATAAATAGATTGCAGTTGAGAAGTTATAAATATCCAAGGAAAAACACAAAAAAACACACTTTTATAGGATTCCTTTGGTATAATCAATTCCGTTTTCAATTTTCACAATGATGATGATAAGTCGCTATGGAGCCAAAGTAATGGCAACGACTACACCAATGCTCTTCTCTACCAACATCATTGTCTGTAATGTGTCGACACATCAGAGCCCTCTTTTGAAGCGTAGGGTTCCGGCGATGGGAGGTATGAGAGACTTCAGCAAAATGACATTTGAGAAGAAGAAAACGTCGGAGAAAAGTTCGAGCGGTGGAGATGGTGATCAAGGTAACAAAGGGGAGCAATTGATTGTTAGTTATTGGGGGAGTGAAACCAATGAAGATCACTAAAGAAGATGGAACTGAATGGAAATGGAGTTGCTTTCGGGTACATTATATATAACTCTGTGTTTTGTCTTTTTGAATTTGTTACTCTTGTGTAAATGATTTGTGTGCAATAATGGTAGCCATGGGAGACGTATAAATCAGATCTGACTATAGATTTGAAGAAGCATCATATTCCATCGACTTTATCAGAAAAATTGGCTTATTGGACTGTCAAATCTCTTCGTTGGCCTACCGATATTTTCTTCAAGGTACACTCCATCAAAGACATATTAGGTTTCTATCTTTCAAGTTTGTGTTTTTTAAGCATTTGGGGAGGTTTTAGGTTCAAATATCTTTGAAAAGAAAAATATACATAAAGAACTATTTGGTGGTTGTTGGGTAGATGGATGACAACTTAAGTCTCGGAACGTAAATTTGTAGAGGTTTTGGTTTGATTCCCGTTTAAAACTTGTAGCACCGTTTCTTAGTTAGCCGGCTCTATACTTTTGACCACTATTATAATGCCAAAGATCTTGGTCATTTCAAATATAGATATTTAACAAGATATGTAAGGTATTCTACGAGCTTTTATATAGATGAGGTTTGAGGGGTTCCTCTAGATTACCTAGTTACTGAAAAACAAGAAGTATGTGTCTATTCTATCATATAAATTGAGCCTAGCTAATTATATGTTTGGACTAATAACAAAAACGCAGAAACGGTACGGATGCAGAGCAATGATGCTAGAAACGGTTGCAGCGGTTCCAGGAATGGTTGGAGGAATGTTAGTACATTGCAAATCGCTTCGACGGTTTGAACAAAGTGGTGGTTGGATCAAAGCCTTACTCGAAGAAGCAGAGAACGAGAGAATGCATCTAATGACATTCATGGAAGTAGCTAAACCCAATTGGTATGAACGAGCTCTTGTTATCGCTGTTCAAGGTGTTTTCTTTAACGCTTATTTTCTCGGATACCTAATCTCTCCCAAATTTGCTCATCGTATGGTTGGATACCTTGAGGAAGAAGCAATCCACTCTTACACTCAGTTTCTTAAAGAAATTGATAACGGTAACATCCAGAATGTTCCGGCTCCGGCTATAGCCATTGATTACTGGAGGCTTGAAGCTGATGCAACGCTTCGTGATGTTGTAATGGTGGTTCGTGCTGATGAGGCTCATCACCGTGACGTTAATCACTATGCATCTGTAAGTCACTATAATTATGTATAAAATCATATTTGTTTGAAATATTTGTTGATTGTTTAAGTGGTTTTGAATGGTAAAAATGCAGGATATTCACTATCAAGGTCGTGAGCTTAAAGAAGCTCCAGCTCCGATTGGATATCATTGAATTTGAAGAGCTTCTTCTTTTGTTTTGGAATTATGTTTTATTGGTTCTTATTGGGCTTAGTAATGGACTTTGCTTAAAGCTAAGTGGGCCACAGAATAAAGCTTACTTGAGTGGTTTGAACTTTTAATTATGTGACTTTATTTTTGGCGTTATAAAATAATGTTTTTAATATTCGATTAATTAATTAATGAACCAGTGTTTACACAATTAAGTTAATTAAACAAAAACAAAAAAAAACAATTGGTAATAGTTTATAAACACAAAGTCAGTAATGTGTTTTAGTGCATAGTTCATGGAATAATGTCAAAAAATCACATGAACATATATATATAGATATCAAATTCCAAAGATTTAACTACTATATTTTCTCGTAGCTAGATTTGTACGAAATTATCGAAAATAATAATTTTGTACTGTAATAGATTGAATTAGGTTGGTCAAGGCCTGATTAAATTAGGACTAATATAAACTAATTTCGTCTCATTTTGACTTGGGAGTTGAAACAGAAGAAAGTGCACCTCCTATTTTTGTTTTCTAGTCTGTCCCTAAAATAAAATAAAAAAGGATATAAACAAATTGCAATTTTTAATTTATTTTTCTACAAAAAGCTCAACTGCCAATAATACCCACACGACATCATTTTTTCCACCAATCAAATTTTAGCTCTTGGCAGCCACGCAATTAACAAACATCTTGGTCTCCAAGAAAAATCTACACCGCCTTTGTAATTTACGAATATACCCTCAGTCAAAGAAAAATCGAACTCAAAGTGTATTTCAGTCCTGGAGGATAAAACCGTCATTCCAAATGTAAACACACCCAGAAACTGTTATACCCTGATTGACACGTGGCGTAATCTGCTTACATATACGTTAAGGTATTTGATCGCTCACCGTTCGTTTTCCTTGATAAATCGTGCTCGAGACCTATATGTGAAGCGTATTAGACGACAAAGTAAAAAGTAACGACAAAAAGATTTTTCCTACAGTTTTCCTAAATACTTGGAATTGAATTTTTCTCGATTTCTGATTTCAATCTTTCAATCAGTTCGTAACGATGATGAATCATGGTGGAGGTAAGGCAGCGAGATCGCTGTTGGCTGTTACTGGACCACGGTTGTTTTCGACCGCCACTCGTGTGATGGCATCTCACGAAACGTTATCAGGAAGCCATCTTTTGAAGCCAGCTGTTTCTGAGGTTGCTTCGGCTTGGGTTTGGACTAGAGCTCCAGCGATTGGAGGTGTGAGATTCGCCAGCACGGTTACTTTGGGAGAGAAAACGTCGACGTCGATGCAGGAGCCAAAGGCGAATCAGAAGAAGACGCAGAATGGATCCTCCACTGGTGGAAACCCTGGAGGTAACAAGGGAGATAAAGGTATCATGAGCTACTGGGGTGTTGAACCTAATAAAATCACTAAAGAAGATGGTAGTGATTGGAAATGGAATTGTTTCAGGGTACGTTCTATGTGAATTGTTGTATTTCATCAATTGAGGAGTTGAATTTGTGTAATTTGATTGATAATTTTGGATTATCGCAGCCATGGGAGACGTATGAAGCTGATATGACAATAGATCTGAAGAAGCATCATGTACCAACGACTTTTCTTGATAAAGTAGCTTATTGGACTGTCAAATCTCTTCGTTGGCCTACCGATCTCTTCTTCCAGGTACAATTTCTTCTTCTTATTCTTCTCTAATCGCATATGGAAGATTCCTTATTCATTAGATTCATCAGCTAACATTTGCCCATTTCTGAAACGGAAACTTCCAAATTGTGTTTCGTCATTGATTACGTATAATATTCTTCCTCGTTTTTGGACAACTCTTTTTGAAACTTTTTTCATATCTTAATATTATTCAACTGTTTAGGATTCGATTGGGTAACCTAATTGTTAAAGATGAAATGAGTAAAGAAAGAGTTTTGATTTTATCATAATTATGAATAATGAAATGGTTGTACTGATGGTGCCATTGTTTAACAGAGGAGATATGGATGTAGAGCAATGATGCTTGAAACAGTAGCAGCAGTACCCGGAATGGTAGGAGGAATGTTACTGCATTGCAAATCGCTTCGTCGATTTGAGCAAAGTGGAGGATGGATCAAAGCTCTACTCGAGGAAGCAGAAAACGAGAGGATGCATCTCATGACATTCATGGAAGTTGCTCAACCCAAATGGTATGAGAGAGCTCTAGTGATCACTGTTCAAGGTGTCTTCTTCAATGCCTACTTCCTCGGCTACTTAATCTCTCCGAAATTTGCTCACCGTATGGTCGGATACCTTGAAGAAGAAGCAATCCACTCTTACACTGAATTCCTCAAGGAACTTGATAAAGGTAACATCAAAAACGTTCCTGCTCCAGCTATTGCCATAGATTACTGGAGGCTCCCTGCTGATGCAACTCTCCGTGATGTTGTCATGGTGGTTCGTGCTGACGAAGCCCATCATCGTGATGTCAACCATTTTGCATCTGTAAGTTAATGAAACCTAGCTAAACTAAACTCTCTAAAACACCGAATCATCTTGTGAGACTGATCAATTTTGGATTTTTTTGCTTTGTAGGATATTCACTACCAAGGTCGTGAACTAAAGGAAGCTCCAGCTCCAATTGGGTATCACTAAACTGATTAAAAAAGAAGAGCTTTTAGCTCAAACAATTGTTCTTAAGAATTTCAGCTTCATCTTTCTCCTTGTGTATATATCATCTCTTTACGCGAGCTATAATTGCAACTTCGGCTTCTGTATCTCTTACGAATATTTGAAAGCACTTTCTCCGTTTATAAGGGTTTTTGGGCTTTTGATTTGCGTATTATCATCGGCCTGCTATTTAGTTTATTTTATTTGTTTGTAACGTTACAAATTGAATAAAATGTACAAACTGCTTCAAAATTCCTTATATCATGTAAAGTATATACAACCATTCGATAACATAATTACAACTTTACTTTTCGTCTCCATACACATGTAAAAAAAAGAAAACCCAATAGATGTGTGGGTCCTTTATTTAGGGAATGGGTCTTTATTTTCCTTATGGGCCCCCAAAACTTCTCACATATAAAGCAGAAAAAACAACAACAAAAAATAGTCAATTACGAATAGTGAATTTCAATAAGATAATATTATAATTTAAGTGATTATGTGTACATAACCACTTTCTTTCAATCGTATCATAGAGTATCTCTAATGCCCACCAAATTAATAATATATAGTTGTCTCCATTTTAAAATTGGTGTATCTATCATTCCCTATTCTTTTCAATCTATCATGGCAAGTTTAGGTGAAAATTATAGCAAATCCCGTTTCCCGAAAACCTTAATTGTTTTTTTTTAAATATCACCTAAATGGTTTATAGCATGAGCAAAGGGCTTCCCCACTAACCTCTTCTCTCTTCAATTATTCAAACACAGATAATAAATTATAATGTTTGGATAAAATAATTTGAATACCTTGACTTTTTATTTCTCTATAGATATTGAATTATAGAGATAAATTAATATTTAAAAAATAACAAATTCGTCCTATTCAGCTGCCTAGCTTATTGACAGTAATGTCCTTATTTAAAAAAACATTTGTCTAAAACTCCAAATTATATAAAATTTAAATATTCCAAAATATATAAGTTTTTGGAACTTCTTAATATATATATAAAATATTTAACTTTTCTAATTCTAGATACATCGCAAGTATGGAAGGTTAAACTAACATAAAACATCATCTATATCGATTTCTAGGGCGATTTCTCTCTTCGACGGCGGCAGAGATTAGGGTTAGAGCTTTTAGGGTTTTTGGTGGCCGAGGGCTTCCGACGCTGTCTAGGGTCGCTGTCTATAGGTGAATCAATTCTATCGATGGTGGTGTTTAGGGTTTAGGTATGTGATTTGTGGTTCATAGGTTTTCGTGTTGAGAGAATAGGAAGCGTAGGAGAGCTTAGTGAGAGGAATCGCGCTTTAGGTTTTGAGGTTTTGTATAGGTGGTCAGACCGAGGTTGATTAGGGCTCTAGAGGGAGGGTTTGTAGGTGGTTCTCGGGTTAGATCGAGGGTGTGGCATTGTCGTTTCAGTTCTTGTTCTGTCTAGGTGTTCGGGTTTTTTGAGGCGTTTTGTTTTCTCGGTTCTCCTGAGTTTCTGGTGGAGATTTTGGCTTCAGATCTGGGGAGGAAGGTTCCGACTTCTCGACGTTTCAAGCGGCTTGGGCCTTTACAAGAGTTCAGGTGCGATACTTTTTGACAAATGGGATTCGAAGGGAAGCTCAAATGGTAATTCTTTGTATCCTCATCTCAAAATTGGAACTAAATTTGGTAATATGGTGGACAGAACATTATGCTTGTGTTAGAGAGATTTGGTCAAATAGGGAGGTACATGGTCAACTCTTTGGTAACATTACTTCCAGAGAGTGGCTATGGAGTATGATCCTGATGGGAGAAAGAAATATGGAAAATGGAACAAAGATGCTCCTAATATTACTTGGTGGCACTAGTTTAAGATTAAGGAATGTATGCTATATTCACATAGATTTTACAGAAGTTGGTAAGACCTTGATTTGTCAGGTCTATGGGAGTTGGATTGCGGAACAATGTGGGGCTTCTAATGAGATGCGAGGATTAAGAGTAAGTCATAGACTTCGAGTGAGCATTTGGAATGGAGTGACTTGTCGGGAAGGATTTTCCATTTTTCGAGAGCAGATGATACTAAAATTTGGTGCAAGAATCATATTATTCGATGAAATATTATATCGCCAAACTATTTCTTATGTTATGAAGAAGAGTTATATGTCGTGTAATTTATATTTCTATTCCGAGATCCAAAATGGATGTCTAATGGATCTAAAATGGTTATTATGGTTTCTCTCAGGGAATATAGGATCAGGAACAGAGAAGTGGAGTGTGGAATCTGGGAATAAAAGGTCTCATGTGAGCAGTGTTTGCGGTGTGATGATCGATTTGGCATATAAGGTTAGTTGCGAGCAAATGAAGGTAATGACTTACCATTTTCATGGGAAATATAATGGGGGTATTAAAGTCAATCGGTCTTACCTTGCATGCTAGGGTATATCTCCAAATTCTGGTATACATAGAATGGTTGACTAAGCTGGGTTAGAAAGAATTGAACTTATAGGAGAATTGCAGGCCTATATATTAGGGGATTTTATGATTTAAATAAACACATGTGCTTTCAAAATTTGAAAATAGTTTCTGGATACAATCCGATTAGTGAGGAATTTCAATATAATGTGATAAGGCTCCAAAATAGAAGGGATAGATTCAGTTACGTGGGATCAGTAGATCTCCGCTTCTGTAGGGGATCAACAACCCTAGAAAATAGGGTGGGATCACAACAGGTTCATACTCGGTGGTTTGGGTATAAAGCTAAAGGTTGTTTTTCATTTTTAGGATCAGAATATAAGGTCTCTGTTCTTGAAAGGCTATTCATTTGGCTTTGCGCTATTATTGTTAATTCTGGTTCTGTTTTTGTTATGGCGCAGTTGGGCTTAAGTAAGAAGGGTGTGGCGAATGCATCACCACCTCGTCTGCTGAAGATAAAGATTCCAAAGATAGACAATTCTGCGTTGCTTGCACATAGTTCAAAGGTACTTATGGGTAGATGTTTGAATCCTGTTATCCAGAACGTAGATACGTTTCTTTTTAGGATGCCTCAGTTCTGGAACTTAGTGGGAAGGGCAAAAGGTTTAAATCTTGGTAATGGTCGCTTCCAGTTTGAATTTAATACTGAATCTGATCTGCTTAGCGTCCTAGATTATGGGTCAGTAAACTTTGATAATTGGATGGTCGCGTATGCCCCGTGGAAAGCAATGGCTGACGCGGACTATCTAAACCTAATACGGCTATGGATTAGGATAACAGGGATACGTTTCGAGTATAGAGTCGAGGAGGTTTATAGGCTGGTAGCAGGATCTTTAGGCTCAGTAATTACTATTGAGGTCATAAAAGGTCACGTGTTGATAGAGGTTCCATGTTCCAAGCCTTTAGTGTTTTCTTCCATCCTTGAGTTTGAAGAAGGTAGATAATCCAAAGTGATGTTCGAGTATAAGAGACTTGTGGGCTTTTGTTCCCTCTGTTACAGAATGACACACGATGTTAGTGTGTGTTATAAAGCAAAACAAGATAAGAAAGAGTGATCTAGTTTACATAGCCGAGGGTTAGGAAATTCTGGAAAAAATAGGAGCTTCAAGGGGGGGGAGTACTTGGGGGAAAACGTAACTTGGGTTTGGTGGCTAGAGATGTGACAGCTAGGGATCCTACAGTCGGGATCAAAAGGGGCCGAGATACAATAACTGTTCAATCTCCGGTGGAAAAAGAGGTTAAGGTAATGGAAATTACATATGTCTTGATATGTAATACTGTAGTAACTTTGTTAATGACAAAGTTTCTTTTTCAGGGTATCGAAAAAGATGAAAGTCAGCTGGTGCTTTCTGGGTCAAAGGTGAGACGTTCTTTGTTCCCGAATGAGTTAAATACTGAAGCTGGGTCTGTTGCAAGAGAAATTGCGGGAGAGGCTGCAGCTTCTGCGATTGTTGCAGCTCTTGAACCAACATTAGATGTCACAGATAATGATGTCGAGGAGATGCAATGGGTGAGAGGCGAAGATCTGGAAGAGGTCCTGGAAACAGCTGAACTGGAAACACAAGAAAATGAAGAGCTGGATACTGATACAGCTGCGGGATAGGGGCAAACAAGGCTAGAATTGACAGAGGCTGAGGAATAGCTGATTCATACTGACTTTGTGGCTAAGATGCAGAGTGGAAAGGAAGACAATCTCGTTATGCCAACAAATAGAACAGAGAAGGTACAATCTAAGGCTCAGACACCTTTAAGGGGTGTGAGTACAAAGAAGCTAGTATTATTGGGAACAATATCTCAAAGGAAAACGCCAAGAGGGGCTAAATTTAAGGAGATGAAAGTGAAAGAGCTTGATAAAGGCTCCAAAAAGATGTAAGATGTTATGTCGTGTGTTTTTATTTTCTGTTTTGCTACAGCCCAGTGAGGGCCTAATAATATATGGTTGTCGAGTTTGTGTTGCATTTGTATGGGTTTTTGAGAGCATAAGAATAAAGAGAAATTTTCAGTTTATACTTCTATTATTTTTCGAGCTTTATTGTGTGATGGATTATGAATATAGAATATATACTTTGATTGGGCCATAGCCCATAAAAAATTTATTTGGACTGTTAATAAAACAGACAAAATGGGCCTCTGTTGGGTTTCTAAATGTTAGAGTTTTACTTGATTGATTTTTGCAAATATTCACATGGGCCAGGATTTTAATGGACTGTGAGAGTGTTACAATGAGAAAGCTGGGTGACGAGCTAAGACCAAATTCGTTTATAATAGGTCAATTAATGCATCTGAAATATAGAGAGTTGGAAATGGCTCCTTTAATAATTAATTTTTAAATGTATCTTCTAACACTCTGTTGGAACTGTGAGGGAATTGAGAATAAGGTTTCAATTAGTTATTTACGGGATATTTGGACGAAATATAAGCCAAATTTCTTATTTTTGTCAGAGACAAAAAACACATATTTGTTTATGGAAAAAATACAATTACACCTAGGTTATAAATTTTTGACTAAGGTGGAACCAATTGGTAATAGTGGTGGGTTAGCGTTGTTGTTTTCTGACAAGTTCAGAGTAGATGTTAATTTTAAAGATAAGAATATGATTGATATCTCAATTGAAATTGAAGGTCATAAAACTTTTATAACATTTTTGTATGGGGAGCCGGTCCAACGTAATCAGGAATATGTATTGGAACAATTAACTCGAATGGGGATCAGTAGATTAGTACCATGGTTAATCATTGGTGATTTCAATGAATTGACAGGGAATCATGAAAAACAAGAGGGAACGTTGAGGAATGCTCTTTCTTTTAGGTTATTTAATCAGATGATTCGTGATTGTGGATTAGTCGAATTTCCAAAAAAAGGAAACTGTTGGTCATGGAGGGGAGTTCGTCAAAATGGTGTGGTGAGTTGTATGTTGGATAAAGCCTTTGGAAATGGAGATTGGCACGACATATTCCCATTATCTGAGGTGGAATACCTAGAGATGATAGGATCTGATCATAGGCCCATTGTAGGACGTTTTAAAGATCAAATTCAACGAGTTAAAAAGCAATTTATTTTTGATAAGAGGTGGATTGCAAAGGATGGTTTCAAAGAAATAGTAGAAAAAAGCTGGAAGGGATACCTTGATAGATGTAGGGGGTCAGTGGTAAAGAAAATAAGCTGCTGTCGTCGAGAGATATCACATTGGAGAAGTAAGAGTGCTTCTGTAGGACGCCAGAAATCAGAACAACTAAAGCAGTGTCTGGAAGACTGTAAAAACCTTCCAGATGACGATCCGAGAGAAATGCTGGAGACTACAATAAATTTAAAGAAGGCCTATATGGAGGAAGAAACTTTTTGGAAACAAAAAAGTCGAAATAGATGGTTATTGGAGGGTGATGAGAATACCAAGTTTTTCCATTCTCAGACACATCAACGTAGGGCAAGAAATAAAATTGTGGGTCTCCTGAATTCCAAAGGTGATTGGATAACCAACAGGAGGATCTATTTAGTGAAGGCGGCGCAGTATTTTAGGGATTTATTCACTAGTATTGGGCAACAAGGGATAAATTGCAACATTATCGATATTAGGATAACGAATATTGATAATAAATGGTTGATGCGGGAGGCAACTAAGGAAGAAGTTAAAACCGCATTATTTATGATGGATCCAGGTAAGTCACCGGGTCTGGATGGTATGACAGCTTTGTTCTTCCAATATTCTTGGGAGATGGTAAAGGCCGATTTAATAATGATGGTCAAGAATTTTCTAACCTGGGGGTTTTTTTAGAGAAGTTTGAAATAAGACAAATGTTTGTCTGATCCCGAAACTAGTGCGCCCAACGAGAATGACTGAATTTAGGCCAATTAGTCTATGTAATGTTGGGTATAAGTTGATATCTAAGGTCTTGAGTATACGGTTAAAGAGATTTTTGTCAAAGTTGATTTTGGAAACCCAATCGGCTTTTATTCCGTGATGGTTGATTTCTGATAATATTTTAATTGCTCAGGAAATGTTCCATACTTTGCGAACAAATGATTCCATTAGAGGTAGGTGTATGGCTATCAGGACGAATATGAGTAAAGCCTACGATAGGATTGAATGGAGTTTTGTCAGAGCCTTACTCTGTCAAATGGGTTTTTGTGAGAAATGGGTGACATGTATAATGTTTTGCCTTACATCAGTGGAATACTCGGTGCTAATTAATGGTGTCTTACTGGATTGTATTATTCCCAAGCAGGGGCTCAGTCATGGGGATCCTCTATCACCGTATATATTTATACTATGTACCGAATGGTTAATCTGCAGATTACAGATGGCTGAGAAACAAAATTTGTTTACAGGGCTAACTATATCCCGGGCGAGTCCGTCCATTTCCTATCTCTTGTTTGCGGATGATAGCTTGTTTTTCTGTAAGACAATGATAGACGAAGCCCGACAGATCTTATTGATTTTAAAAGAGTATGAATTGATTTCTGGTCAACAATTAATTTCGAGAAATCTTCTATACAATTTGGTCATGCGATATTAGAGCCAATAAAAGTAGTGATACAGCAGGTGTTAGGGATCACCAGGCTGGGAGGTATGGGAACGTACTTATGCCTCCCAAAAGTATTTGCTTTTATACGAGAGACATTACAAGCTCATATTTGCAATTGGTCGACTAGATTCTTATCAAAAGCTGGGAAAGAGGTGTTGATTAAGTCTGTTCTCACAGCTTTACCAACATATGTAATATCTTGCTATAGGTTACCCGAGGAATAATCCAGAGATTAATCTCGGCAATAGCTGACTTCTGGTGGTCGGGGTCAGGAGAATCTGGCGGAATACATTGGTGTCGATGGGGATTCTATGTAGACCCAAGGTAGCAGGAGGTTTGGGTTTTCGGAAGTTAGAGGAATTTAATACGGCAATGTTGGCAGAAAAACTATGGCGTCTCATAGATTATTCGGATTCTCTATTGGCAAAGGTGCTGGAGGGCAGGTATTATAAGGATCAGTGTCTCCTAGAGGTACATTTGAAGGTCTTACCTTCATATGGGTGGCGCAGTTTGATGTCTGCCAAAGGTTTGGTGGAAAAGGGTGGTATTCGGAGAATTGGAAATGGGAGAACAATTAAGGTGTGGTATGATTCGTGGATACCAGACATAGCCCCGAGACCGGCAAGATGGTGAAATTTGAGTTTATTCCCAGATTTGACTCTTGATCAATTTATTGATAAATCTAGGGGTAGCTGGAAGGAGATTTTAGTTAGACAGTATTTTTATCTGCAAGATGTAGATTTGATTCTTGGTATCCCAATTCCAATTAGGGAACTTCAAGATTACTGGGGATGGCATTACACGTCTACTGGTAGATATTTGGTAAAGTCGGGATATTGCCTAGCTGAACAGTTGGCTGGAGATGGATAACTGTCAAGTAGGCCCTGGTTTTGAGGCCTTATATAGGAGTGTTTGGAAACTTACATGTCCAAACAAGATTAAACACTTCCTATGGCAGATACTGTCAGGCTGTATTGCAGTAAGTAAGAACATAGCTAAGAAAAAATTTAATTCTGACCCTGGGTGTGCCCGATGTGATGAGGGACAAGAGTCTATTAACCATGCTCTGTTCCTGTGTCCGCCGGCTCTTCAGGTTTGAGCTCTGTCTTGTATTCCATCGCCACCGAGTACGTTTCCCGGTGCGTCAATTTGGTTTAATTTAGATTATTTACTCACGCTTATGACAGTCAAGGTGGAATACGAGGTATTTCCTTGGATATTATGGCAAATCTCGAAAGCGAGAAATGAGTTCTGCTTTTCGAGTAAGGTTCTGGATTCACAACGAGTGCTGAGTATGGCTGTTGCTGATTACGCAGAATGGTCCTTGGAAAATTTGGAGGTATCACACAGTACTAATCGTCCTTTAACAAGGATTTCTATCAGAAAGTCTCACTTTGTTTTCCCTACCACAGCTAATATGCATTTCACGGGCATTAAGTGTTTTGTGGATGCGTCCTGGAAGAGTACCGACCGGTTCTCCGGTTTAGGGTGGTACTGCTTCTCAGATTCAGTGGGTGGAGAACAAGAGGGAGCCAAGAGTGTGTCAAGAAGTCTTTCGGCTACGCACGCGGAGGTGGAAGCGGTAATATAGGCGATGGAATCATTGGTAGCCCTTCACGTCTCAGAAGTGGAGCTGTTGACGGATTGTGAGACGGCGGTGAGAATTTTAGAGCAACCGGAAGATTGGCCGCTTTCATTCCACACCAGGAGAGGTTCGAGTGCCTCTGTGTCTCCTTCTTGGGCTTCTCAATGTCAGTCCTTCCAAGATTACTTAATTATAAAGCGGATTCTTTGGCTAGACGGGCAAGAGAATTCCTTTATGATCGGTGAGCTATGGGTGAGGGTTCTATTATTTGATTATTATGCTGTTGTCAAAAAAAAAAAAAAGATACATCGCAAATGGAATTTAGCCTAGTGGCATGTGGTAAGTCCACAAGAAGCATGCGCACTTACACATCCTGGGATCGAGTCTCCTTGCTTGCATTTGCAAAAATTTGGCTAATGGACCGGCCATTTGTGGCCTATTGTTGACAAAAAAATTCTAGATACATCACTCCTTAGACCACCATTATTGGGAGGTTCTTAAGAGTTTCTTAGCAATAAAAAAATGAAAAATATTAAAAATGAAAAGAGATATGAGAGAGAAGTTTCTTATTTAAGAAACTTTCCAAATAAAATTAAGAAACTCTCAATGATATGTCATTAGCCAATTTTATTATTAATATTAAAATTTATTTGTGCTAAAGAATTTGATTAAAATATTGTTAAGAAACTCATATTTTTAGAAACCATTGATAATTGTGCTTTTATTAATTAACAGTTTCTAATTTTATAGTGGTGTCTAATACTTCAACTATTAATCTAGTCACATAGTATAAAAAATTATTATTAATTGTAGGAATGTGTACTTTCCTGCATTTTCTAGATTTGAATCATAAAAAATAATGATTATAATAATGAAGAAACAGTCATGGTGCCATGTTCTCTGTACATTATTTTAATGCTCTTCTATAATATCCATTATACTATTATACGATGCAATACCAATAATTTATACTTTTAAATATAAACTACAATTAGATATTAAGAGCTCGCAATTTTCGATATGCCTTAGTGCGTTAATGAAGGGATTTTTTAAATTTATTTATTTATACGTATCTTCACATACGACAACAAATAAAAAAACGTATATAAATAAACAAAGATATTTAGTTATGGAAAAAAGTCAATAAAATTTTTAGCCAAAAGAAATCATCGCTTTATTTAATGTTTAATAGTCTGATTGAGAAATGAGAAGTTTTTCTCTGACGGCTAGGGTTAAACGAACGATCAAAACAATTGCCACGTTGGCAAAAAAAAGTAATAACTCGACAAGTCACCACGTGTCATCTACAGTAAATATATATACTTTAATTAATAGTAGAGTTAATTAATTATCTCTAATTTAAGAAAAAGAGAGATACCCGACAAATTCATTTGGCGGGACTCTATAGTCCGACGTGGCATCTTCGGTGCTTTATATTATTTGCACTGTTCCTTTCGGTGACCGCACATCTCACGAGATTACGTAATCCAACCAATCTAGCGTCGACACGTATACAATTCTACAGTGAACGACCGTGAGTTTAGTGGTTTCGCCTTTTTCACTTAGTCCGTATAATTTTGTAGAATGTATCTATAGATATTTAAGCTCACAATAGAGTTAGTTTCGACAAAAACAAGATCCAAGGCGACGAATAAGAGGGAGTGATCTTCCACGTGTCGTGTTTTTAATCAACCACTTTTGAACTGTTTTTAACTACGTAGGATTCGTTATGCACGCGCTTAATTCACGCGCGTGTAATTAAGTATTAGGAAATTACTGTACTGTTATTAATTATATATCAATCCCGACCATTGACCAAAGCTTGTTGGCGTTTCAATCTCATTCAATTACAAAATCTATATTTACGTGGGCCATAGTCCACGTCACTGTCATTACATATTAAAAAAGGAAATAAAAATCCTCTATAATCGCTTAATTTAGTAAAAATAGATATACTTTAAACATTTCGAAAATCACGTAATTTGGTTATGAAGTAAAGCTAGGAAATCTTACCGTATTCATAGTTTCCTTTTATACTCCCACGAATGATTTGATATACTAGTCCATTTTTTACGGTATGACGTTTGCCACCACGTCATAACCAAATTTTATAATCGCAAAAATTAATGAATATTCGTAATTTTTAATTAGATAGAACTAAGTCATTTTGATGTACTGTACTTACTTCACAGTTAACAATACTATGCGGGTAAATTAACATTAATACTGGACAAGCACTTCCTAATAATATTTTGAAAATTAAAAAATAAAATACCAAATATCTAGACGTATCTATTCAAATAAACTTTTACAATTCATTCCAAGAAAAAAAAGGCAAACAAGCCAACCTTTCATTGAGTTTTTGTCAACATGCCAACTTTTATTTAGAATAAATCATTAATTTTATAAATGATGTAATTAATGAGATAAAAGTAATTAACAAAAAAAATGAGATAAAAGCTATAAAAGATATATGAGTAGATAAACATATATTAAAAATAAAATAAGTGATATTTTTATAGAAAAGATAAAAAGAAGAATTAAAGAGGAAATGGTTAAAAAAGTAGTAATAAAAAAAAATGAAAGAGAAGAGCAATTCCACATTGGCAGCTAATATGGGCCCTACAGTTCTGGGAAGTTCCGTGACCGCGACTTGAGTGAATAAGGTCCCACATGCAAATTCTCTATTTTCATCTTAGCCGTTGCTTCTATTTCCAATTAACGGTTCAGATGAAACGGTCGGGTGCCAACTCAACCCCTTTTATAAGTTTTTAGGGGATGACGCTTTCTGCCAAGTCAGATCATTCAAAAAGCTTTGAAATATGGAAAAATTAATTAATTAAGCAGAAAAAATATCTAACGGTTGTGTGAGCATTTCGCTATTTACAAGAATTAGTATTGACCGTCCATTTTTTTTAATTAATGAATTAAAATTATTTAATATTGAGGTGGGTCCTTCCGTCTTCCTTACTTTATTTAGCTCCGCTTCCTATTAGAACTTATAAAGGTTATGTCTGTTCAACAATTTATGCATTTTAGAAATATCCAATTATTGACCAGATTTAATTTGTTATAGAATAATATAGAGATGTGAGTTATTTCAATATGTATTGATATTCTTACAGTATATTTTTCTCATGATTTTATTACAGTAGTATAATTTTTGCAACGGACACTTTCTATGTTTTAGAAAAGGTAACTTTCATTTAAATCTGATAAAGCTTTAATTGCCGGGACATAAAAATCAGTAAAGTGCATAGAGAAATAAATAAATAAATAGGTACTAGAAAAATAATTCGCCAGAAAGTAGTATTTATTGGGTGAGTTGATAAAACAATAGTTAGTGGCAATTAAAGAACTATATAGCTTTTTAATATAATTAAAGGGAAATTAAAAGCAAATAAGGTGGAGAAGTGGAACCTGGTATGATTAATTTTACCGGTTGGATCGGGGTTTGTTCGTGGTCACAAAGATTCCATTCTGATCATAAGATTACCTTTACCAAGGTCATGGTCTACGGGTAATAGCCGGTGATCCATCTTCTCAAGACGCATTTGAATTAAAATAATTAAAAAATAATATCATATTTGTGCGTGTATATGTCAGTATTTTGTTTTGTTTTCACACGAGTCATCGCGATTAGTGGACAACAGTACACTACCCCAGGAGCCTTTTTAACAATTATTTTATTGCAGAATATATTATTCATTTTTATGTTATTAATATTATTATCTTTTGTTTTCAACTTTCAATTATTTAATTGTTTCTTTATTTCTTTTTTAAATTTCTAGACACAAAAAAGTCAATAAAATATTGGCAGCGATAACATAGACGGAAGCGTGTGATGTCAGACTCTTGACACGTGGCAGATCATGTTTAATAACTGGTAAGAGTCCAACATAATATTTTCACATGAATCCGACTCCGCAATATACTATTATTAAAATGGAATCCATAATTAATAAATATTAACAAACAATATTAAAAAAAAGTTAAAAGTAAAATATCATTTTTAGATGGGTCCCACCTAGGATGCTGACTAATTTAATAAAATAAAAGAATACGTTTTGCTAATAGTAATGCAATAAAAATAAATAAAATGAAATTTTCAGTGGTAGAAAAATGATAAATGAGGAAATATCGGTTATATTATAAGTGAGATCTATATAATGAACGGCCAAGATTATGTCACGCTGGTATATAGATGATCGTGACCGTTGGATGTGTACACACCGACGGTGAAGATTGAGAAAATGTTTTACGGCAGGAGATATGAGCCGTGGATTTATTCGCTACTGCCTTTTATGAGGAGCACAAATAAAGGAGATAATGGGAAGCAAGTAGAGAGATAGAGGAGAGAGAGACAGATTAGAGAGATAGAGAGAGAAAGGGTAGCGATATAGGGAGAAATAGGAGGAAGACGGAAGCGAAGCAATAGAGAAGAGAAGAATATGGATAGAAATAGAGAAGCTAGAAGAGTACCTATGGCGGCTGCTGGTAATGGCCTTTCACGGCGGAGGCATAGAGCCGGAAGTTTTAGAGATTCTCCAGGTTCTTCTTTCTTTTCATTTACTCATTTTCTATGTGTTTTTCTACAGATCTGGGAGAAACCGTTCTGATTTTGATGGATTTTCTTTCAGAGGATGATGGTCCGGTGGAGTTACCAGAAGCGGCGAGGTTGAGAGATCGAGGAGGGAGTGCGAAGAAGGATCGAGATCGAGAACGTGATAGAGAAAGGGAGAGGGAAAGAGACAGAGAAAGAGATCGGTTAAATAGCCGGACCAAAAGGAGAAGAGGAGAAAGATTGATGATGGTTCATGGTAATTTAGACGACGGTGGTGACGATAGCTCGGAAGAGAGTGTCAACGACGATGAAGAATATGATGACGGAGGCGCTGGTGGACCACCATCTTCATTGAAGATGCTTCCTCCGACGAGCAATAATATCTCCGGCGCTTCGTTTGCATCGTCTCTTTCTAATCATCACCACAGCGGTGCCGGAAGTATTCACCACCATCATCACAATAATAACCACCATAGGAAGAATTTTCCGCCGACGAAAGTTTTCAGATCGTCTCCTTCTCCGGCGCCGGTTTCACCTCTGGTCTCTTCTTGGAAAGCCGCGGATGAGATGATTGGTGTTTCGGTACCTAGAAAAGCTCGGTCAGGTAGAGAGGTGGAAATTTGCAATTATATACATCTCTTCCTGATCTGTTCTTCTTCATAGTTTTTCTGATTTTTTCTTCTTTTCTCTTGTGTGTTTATAGCTTGTACGAAGAGACCGCATGAATCATGGGCATCAAGTACTACCGGCGGTGGTGTTTTTGCTTCCGGAGAACAAATCCACCGGCAAGTATCATCAACATCTCCAGCTAGAGTTAGTCCGGCTTCAATTTTAGCTTCTCCGTCGCCTCCAGCTCCTACATCTCCTTCTTCGTCAAGCGTTTCAGTCCGGAAAAAATTGGTTAGTCTTCATAAATTTCACTCAAATCTTCTTCTCCCAATCGCTCTATCTCCATCTTCTCTTCTTGTTTTGACTAAATTGTTTCTTCCTGCATCTGAAGCCGCCGGGAACGAAACAAAAGCCATTACCACCGAAGTCATCATCGTGCAAGTTATCATCTCCGGTGGCTGTTCAAGACGAGATCGAGATCGAGATTGCAGAGGTTTTGTACGGTATGATGAGGATGCCTTTAGCTACGTCAAAGCAAGAATCCGCTGGTAACGATTTGACGGAAGTAGGTGCGAAACCAGCAGTAGACGTCAAACCCAGAGTAGCTTCACCGATCTCTAATCCTCACAATGCTCCTCAGCCCTCCATCACTCTTGCTACTAATTCGAGCTCGTCTAATGTTTCTGCCATCGGTAAAGTCCTTCTTTATTACAAATCAGAGTAATCTGATTTTTTTTCTTTTGTGTTTCTCACTAGTTTTGTGGTTTTCATCATTTTGGTTTCTCAGCTCCTAAGAGAAAGAAACCAAGACACGTCAAATACGAAGACGAGAACAGTTCACGCGTCACTACAATTCCGTTAAACATCAAATCCGAAGCAGAAGCTCCTACGAAAAGTCAAATTCCTTCCGGTGATCATATAAAAAGCTCAGGATCGGATAGAAACTGTTCCGTATTGGATTCGACTAATCTACAGCCGAGAGACAGCAACGCGTCATTAGATTTAAGATCTGCTGAGAAGAAAGAAAATAGAATGTCGAAAGAAGAAACAGTATTGCTAAAATCGGAATCTTCAGGATTTAGATCCGAGGGTGATGGAGCTACCACTTCAGGAGCTAAAACGTAGTCATTCAATCTTATATCATTTTTTGGATTTTTTACCCAATTAATGATACTGAATAGGAGTTTTCTTCTTTTTTTTTTTTATCATGCAGAAATTCGCCGGAAAAAGAGAAGTTTGAGATAGATCTGATGGTAAATGTCAATTTTTCCTTTAATTCTATTATTTTCTTTTTATATTTTTTTAATCCTAATTTTGTCATCTTTTCCATCGGTAAAGGCTCCACCGCCGGTTAGATCTTCATCGGAGAGAGGCGGTGAGACGGAACGTGTGGCGGCAGAAGCTAAGCCTATAGTCACGGAAGTGGAAACGGTGAGTGGGCCTGCTTGTGTTTGGCAATATTGTGATAATTGGCGATATCTATCATTACTTTTTTTTGCTTTTTTAAGGCTCTCTTTTTCTTATCTTCGTTTTTTTCAAATATCCTCCCGTGTCACTAAATGCATGAAGCAGGAAGCAAAGCCTCTGCTTAAGGATGATAGAGGTGATGCGACGATTATTGTGGCTGAGGAGAAGAAGAAACATAGATCGGTGGCAGAAGCTGAGCCTCATAAGTTTGAAAGGAGCTGTGAACTTAAACTCGACTTAGATAAAGCTGATCATGTGGGCTTAGTAAACAAGCATATCGTTCAGAAGCAGTTACCGCAACAACAACTTCCTGCTCCTGATAAAACAGGTAATTTCTTTTTGTTCTTTACTTGGTTTCTTTCCTCTTGCTTCGTTGGGTAAGTTCCGTTTTTTTTCTTATCAAAGAATTAATTAACACTCTTTTATCAATATTCCAGCTCATTCTAGCCATTTGCCTTTGCATATGTCTATGCCTGGCTGGCCAGGGGGCCTTCCTACAATGGGGTATGCATCTTGAACTTTAGTAAGTAAACTTTGTGAAGTCTCCTTTTTTCACGCTTAAACTTATGGTAAATGCTGTGATAAAACAGATACATGGCTTCTACACAAGGAGTTGTGCCTACGGATACTAGTTCTTTATCATCTGCAGCAATGCAGGTAATCTTGATGATATGCCATCTCAAGCGTGTTTAGACTTCTTTTTCTTTTGCCTTCACTGATTTCAAAATTTAAATTTATGCAGCCTCCTCCACATTTACTTTTTAATCAACCAAAGCCTAAGAGATGTGCTACACATTGCTACATTGCTCGGAATATACAGTCTCACCAACAATTCACAAAAATGAATCCTTTCTGGCCTGCAGCAGCAGGCTCAGCCCCATTATACGGGACCAAGGCATGTAATCTCAGTCTCATGCCCCCCACAGAACTGCAGGGGAGTGTATTGGGCAGAAGTTCCAATCCTGTTCCAGATAAGAACAGTCAATCCACTTCCAAAAGTTCAGATACAGCTCAGAGAAATCAAATATTGCTCCAACAAGCTCTGCCTCCAGGAACAGCTAATAACATTTTGGTTAGTTTTATGGCTATCTTAGCATGTTTCTCATATCAAAATTTTGTGTTGCCTTATTAATGATTTTATTTTTCTTGTTTCTTCCATTGAAGCATGGTCCGACATTCATTATCCCCATGGGTCAACAGCCTCATGCCGCTGCTACTATAGCTGCCGCATCAGTCAGACCTTCAAACAGTGGTATCACATCTTCTGGAGCCACAGCTACTTCGAGCTCCATGAATGGTTCTGCATCAGCCACTCCAGCTGGTGCCCCAACAATGAGCTTCAGTTATTCAGCCATGCCAGGAAATGAGACGCAGTACTTGGCCATCTTGCAGAACAACGGCTATCCATTTCCAGTCCCAGCGCATGTTGGTGCACCGCCTGCTTTTAGAGGAGCTCCTGGGCAGCCAATGCCTTTTTATAATGGTTCGTTCTATTCCTCCCAAATGATCCAGCCTCCTCATCTTCAGCCACAGAAGCAGCAGCAAACTGGTCCAATGCTCCAGGGCCATGCTCCTAGCAACCAGAATGGAAGTGTTTCCACTGGTTCCGCGGCAGCACAAAAGCATCAGCAGAACCAACAGCTGAGACCACCAATTAGTCACGGGAATTCCCAAGGAATTCCAACTCATAAAGTTCAATCTCAGCCTTTGAGCTTTCAGCAAAGGCAGCAACCCAGAGAAAATGCGACCCAGCATAGTGAAAATGTTGGGGAAGATAGCCCATCAACCGCCGATAGCCGGGGTTCTCGTTCCAATGTTGCCTGTGGCCAGAACTTTGGTATGACGATGCAACCAACCAACTTGGGTTTGATGAGCTCACCACCCCCTGTTGGTGGAGCAGTAGGATCTTCTAGCGGTCATGGAGATAAGAAATCACAGCAGCAGGTTTTAAAAGCTGGTGTAGATTCCTTCCAATCACAGGGTTATGCTATGACTTTCGCAACTTTCAGTGGAGGTAACACGGCTCCTGCCCTGAACATGTCATCAATTGCTCAGAATCACGCTATGTTCAACAGCATGCCGGAAGCAGCTAGGCAAGGTTATCAGATGATGGCAGTTGCTCAAGCAGCTCAACAGAAAATGAACTACAGTGCTTCTCTGGAAGATGGGAAATCGGGGTCTATTACTGCTGCTGCTAATACCACAGAAGAACAAAGAAAGACGGGCGGAGCTGCGGGGAAAAGTGGTGTGAATGGTGCGCAGTCTATTGCGTTCTCTAACAAACATGATTTAACTGATGCATCTGTTTCTGCTGTCACAAGTGGTAGCATCGTTGATAGCTCATCCCGTTTGCTCAACCTTGGTTCTGCTATGCCACAGAATTCGGGTCCTATGCCCACTTCTCAGCATCATCATCATCAGCAGCAGCAACATCAACAACATCAACTGCATATGCAACGGAATCAATCACAGCAACCTTATACCACCATGTATCTCCAGAAGCAGCAAAGGTATGCAACTTCAGTCGCTGCATCTGCTGCTAGAACCAAAGGGCCGGCGTCAAGTAACGGGAGCGGTTTCCCTGATCACAATATGACCACATCCGCCGCGGGAACCGCCAAGTTTCCAAGTGCTAATTCAGGGTTCCCTCAAAACCTTGTTCAGTCAAGTGGCAATCAGGTGCAGTCCCAATGGAAAAACAACTCACCAAGGACATCAAACAGCGCCCAAGCTCAGTCACCTTCGATATTGTCGCCATCTTCATCTGTTGCTGCTGGTGCATCTTCTGTAAGAAACATCTCGCATAAGCAGCAAAGCCGTCCGCAGCAGTCGCAGATATCTTTTGGAGCAAACTTAAAACCTATGGCTTCTGGCTCGCCTAAGCAGCAAGGAGGTAACAACAACCAGGCTCCGTCTCCACCAATGATGGTTGGGTCACCTTCTACATCTTCCGTCTCCAAAAACACAAGCGGGAGCCCAAGACCTGCTTCTGCTTCCTCAGCGGCAAACAAAGCTGGACCGGCTTCCTCTACTACTCATTCATCGTCTCAACAGCAGTCCAAGAACTTACAGTCTCCATCAGTGGCGTCATCTGCTGGTGCAAGGAATAATGGTCCTTCTGGTCTTGGAAACCCCACCACGAGCTCTGGATCCAAGTCACAACAGCAGCAGCAGTTGCCAAAGCATGGGTTGCAACAGCAAGCCCAGCTCTACTTCTCCAATCCTTATATGCAAGGTCAACATCAACCGCAACAGATCACTATATCTCCTTCAGGTGGGTATTACATTCAAAGGCACCAGCCACAGTCAGGTTCACCAGCATCAGCTGCCTCATGCCCTCAAGTCACAGGAGCTGTCGCCGCCACTTCAGATCCAGCGAAAGCCATTGCTGCCGCAGCAGCTGCCAATAACATGAAAGGAGCAGGTAATGGTATGGGGAAGCCACAGCAACATCAACTTGTGCCTCCAGGGTTCCCGTATGTACACGCGGTCCCCTCTGCGGTTCAAGTAAAGGCCGTGGATCAAAAACAACAAGCGGGTGAGTGAAAAGACCATAAAACCATTTCTTTAACTTAATAGACTCTGAATGGTGGGGAAGTTCCGGTTATAGCTTGTGTTGGCGAGAGGAAAGAAAAGGTCAATGGAGTCTGAAGGAAGAATCAGTCGGAACAAAAAGACAGCCAAGTGATGACAATTTTTTTGAAGTTGGAGGGTGCTTTTTAAAGCATTGTGTACAATTAGTGTTTATATTATTCTGACAGGAATCTCGGTTTCAATTCCAAAAACAAACAGTGAAGCTCTAATTTTAAAAATTTATTCATTCTTCTTGGGGAAGTTTGAGTGTGTTGGTTGGTGATTTTTGTTTAGGAAAGTAAAAAATGGGAAAAGATGAAGACCATGAGCCAGTGAACGTATATACGTTGGTCTGTTCATCAAATAGTTTATTTATGTAATTTGTGTCGCTTAGCAAATTTTATATGGAGCATTGAACTCTCATATGAATATATTTTTTTTGATCACCCCTAAATTTTCATTAAATTAAAACACGATTACAATGGTCTTCACATATATATAGATAAAATAGAGAATCCCGGTTATAAAATAAGAGGAAGTCTTCACGAAAATTTGGATGTCCTCAATCCAATCTTGATAGAAACCACTAAGGTCTTTACGTAATTCTACGAAACTAAACACAACCGGAAATATTATGTGAAAAAGTATCCACGTAGAGTATCTCGAACACTTGAAAATCTTAGATAGTGTTAATGTACGTTCATGAATCTTAAGAAAACCTTGAACTAATCCAGGTTCAGTTGTCATAAAAGACGGTTAAACACAACTTGGGGCTCGTTGAACCATTGAGTTCGAGCTTAAGCAGTTCTCCATGATAAGTAATGTGAATCTGCATTCTCTATTACGGAGGAAACTAAGCGTAGATGTAAAGAAACTAACCTAATCCAAGGGTATATATTCATGTAGGTTGTATAAAAACATTCTCCAATGCCCACACAAAAGATTTTGTCCTCACAAAGCCCAATAAATAAGACAATTAGAAGATGTTTAAAAATACCTCATTAAGAAACATGCCCATCAGTAGATTCAGCCTGGGAGACACAAGTGAAAACCTTAGCTAAGTGATGGTCGGCGCCGCAAAGAGAAGATGGGTCGCCTGAACTTCGGTGGAAATAGAAGTTCCAATTAACGTAGTCAGCAGAAGTAAGACGATTCTCATTATGAAGATCTTCAAGACCACAAGGCAGAGGAGTGACGTGAAGGTGGGTGGCGAGTGGGGAAATCTCCTTAGTTAAAAACCATCGGAAAAGGGCTGAGCCATTAAAGACTCGAGCATCACCTTCTCCGATGAAACAGAAATGAAAAAGAATTAAAAGTGAGATTGCATGTATTGAAATTGTGCGATGCTGACGAGCCAAAGTTTTACCAGCGTCAAAGACAGTCATCGAAAATTGAAGCTCCATTTTTTTAATTTTGGGGGAGAGAGAGAATTTTAACTTTTTCACTGTATAGTGTGATAAAATGGATAGTGGATAGCTGAACTCTCATATGAATTTATGATTTTTTTGTGTGAGGAAAATAGTGAAATGTATGATTTTTACATATGTTTGTTTCTGTGTAGTCAAAACTCAAAAGTAAATACAAAATTGTAGTAAAAGAGTTGTCAATTTAATTAAGAGAAACGGAATCAATCTTGAGACAGATGGAGTGCCGAATTCACTCATTTTCTCAATAATTAAAAATAAAATAAAACAGTTTTCCTGCCTTTTTTCTGTTTTTTCCTTTTCTATTTTTTGATCTTTTCATATTTGTAAAAAGAATTGTCGGTTTCCTTGAAAACAAAGGTAACGGTGCATTAAAAATGAAAATTTTGGAGTTTTGAAGAATGAAAAAGCGTTGAATTTTAATCATCAAAACAACACCTTTTGAAATTTAAAAGTTATAAAAATAGTTGACAAAAAAAAATATCTTTTGGGATTTGATTTCCTTTGTATGTTTTATATTTGTGACTCGTATATTTAAGAAAGAATTGTTCAAATATAGCAAAAATATTGTGTAATTACTAGAATAGTTTTTGTCAAAAAAAAAATAAAGCATCAAGGGTGTAATTCCGGTTACACCCTTGAAACAAAAAACTGATGTCTTATATTTTCTTCTTCTTCTCAGGTTAGTTTCACACCCGAAAAAGAAAGAAACCTATAGTGTAAACCGTCGTCGTTAACTTCTCTTGATTTTGTTTCTTCCTTGTCTTACTCAACGTGTTCTTCGCTGTATTTCATACTCGTTGTCTTCTTCTTCATCTTGTTCTTCGTACTCGTTGTCTTCATTGCCGGTAAGTTTCTTCTTTTCTTTATCCTCTCCTCCTCTTCTGCTTTTTCTTCATTTTCGTAAGGGCATTTGGGTTTAGGGTTGACGTAGACATTGGGTTTCTCGATTTTGCGAGATTTCGATTTTTCAATTTTGCGACATTTGGGTTTTTGTTCTTCACTAACTTATTCTGTGTCTAGTAGATTTCTTCCCCAGTCTGAGCCAATGTGATATAGTTCGTAATTAGTTGTGAGTGTAAAGGTGAAGAAGCGATATGATACATGTTGTACAGTTAGTATGATGTTGGGTAGAGTTAGGTCGTAGGGGGTATAGTTGGATTATAGTGTGGTAGAGTTAGCTTGTAGTGTAGTCGAGTTAGACTGACGTGTGATAGAGTTAGATTTAAGAGAGGTAGAGTTGGTTTGTAGTGTAATAGAGTTAGGTTGTAGTGTGCGGTATAGTTGGATGCTGTGTGGTAGAGTTAGGCTGTAGTATAGTAGAGTTAGATTATCATGTAGTAGAGTTAGTCTGACATGTGGTAGAGTTAGATTATAGTGTTGTATAGTTGGTATGTATTGTAATAGAGTTAGGTTGTAGTGTGCGGTATAGTTGGATTCCATGTGGTAGAGTTGGTATGTAGTGTAATAGAGTTAGGTTGTAGTGTGCGGTATAGTTGGATTCTGTGTGGTAGAGTTGGTATGTAGTGTAATAAAGTTAGGTTGTAGTGTGCGGTATAGTTGGATTCCGTGCGGTAGAGTTGATATGTAGTGTAATAGAGTTAGGTTTTAGTGTGCGGTAGAGTTGGATTCCGTGTGGTAGAGTTAACTTGTAGTGTGGTAGAGTTGGGTTGTTGTGTGATAGAGTTAGGTTGTAAGAATGTATAGTTGCCTTGTAGTGTGGTTGAGTTGGGTTTTATAATGCTTATCGTTTGTTTTTTTTCATCTTTAGATATGGCAGATAAGTACCCGAAGAAATTTCTCACACACGGTGTACATGTGATGAAGAATCGAAGCATCAACCATTTCTGCAATCTAAAAAACATCAGTAATATGATCAAGGGTATTGGTGAGGATGCATACGTAGACATCAAAGAGAACACTTGCGTAGGCGTTTTTCTGAAACTAGCAGATTCCGACTTCAACTTTACAGACAGACATATAAAGTACTTGTTGATGAAGCAACTAGTGACTAAGAAGATGTATGAGATTTGGGCGCTGTTTGGGTCTCGGCCTACGAGGTTTTCTCTGCACGAGTTTGCTGAAATAACGCAACTTAATTGCGGTAACTTCGAGAAGGCTTCTAATGGGGCAGATGAAGCGCACAGAGAACTTTGAGAAGATATTGGATTAGGGGTTGGTGAAGGACCAAAATGGGTAGAGTTGAAAGAAATATTGGGGAGATGTAGAGGGTGGTCTTTCGAGAAGAGGAAGATGGTGGACTTGCTAGTGGTTTTGAATGTAGGAGTTTTTGGTTGCCACACAAATAGTAGGCTCCCTTTTAGTGCTGCGAAGTTGGTTACAAATTTTGAGATGTTCGAGAGGCATCCATGGGGAAGAGTGGTGTATCTAGAACTGATAAAATCGATCAAAATGGCAGGATGCAAAACGGGCAGTAATTACACAATACACGGGTTTGTGCACGCACTTCTGATATGGGCATTTAAGTTCATCCCCATAGTCGCAAAAATATTTGGGGAGCAAAGAGCAGGTGACATCCCCATTCTACGATGGAGACCCATCAAAAAACAAACCATTGACCTCGAGGACTTGGTTAAGTTGGAGCTAGCAAATAATAATGGAAAGGTAAATTCCTTTTGTAGTAGAGTTCATTTACTCCACTATACATACATGGTAGAGTTCAATTTCAAGTAATGTGGAGTTGATTTCACGTATAGTAGAGTTCAATAATAAATTGCATCTTCCCGTCTACGCGGTACGTCTTAAGCAGCTGACTACACAGCCTCTGGAGATAATGCCGCTATGGCCAAACGATATTGCAGACCATAAAGTTGACACCATGCTTGGAGACATACTTGCCTCCAGGCTACATGAATCCGCTTGGGAAAAAAATAATAAGAGGAAGGCGGATGCTTATGTCGAGGAGAGGATGACCAAGCGTAGTACTAGTTCAAAAGTTCAGGTGGAGAAAGTGAAAGAGAAACAACACAATAAAGTAGAGAAAAAACACAATATAGTAGAGAAAAAACACAATAAAGTAGAGAAAAAACACAATAAAGAAGTGAAAAACACAATAAAGAAGTGAAAAAACACAAGAAAGAAGAGAATAAGAGAATTCAGATTAGGATGGATGACTCCACCAGCATGCAGGATGTGGTGAGAGTCGTTAAAAAGAAAAAGCGGAAGGCAGAGGAGTCTAGTGAGTTCATTCTCATGGTTCTAATTTTTTGTTGAGCATATATCTTGATGATTCCGAAGATGATAAAGGAGTTTTCACCCAAGGAGATGCGACCGCATATTAGCGCGGCGAAATATAAGATTGTGCGTGTGACTAAGGGCATACCACGTAATAAACGGTCTGGCGACTGTGGCGTGTGGGTTGCGAAGATGATCGAGTGTCTGGCCATCGGATGCAACTTTGAAGGTCTTTCTGACGAGTACGTCAACTTCTCTCGGCTGAAATACGCCATTGATTTCAAAGACGAACTTCCTATAGAATCAGAGATTGCTGTTAGTGATCCAGCATATGTACTCGAGTGTGATAAGAACCTGCTAATCAGAGCCACCAAAGATCTCCAGCTGGATTGGTAATTTTGTTTAGTCTGTGTATAGTCCTACTCTAGTGTATATTGTATAGTCCTAGAGTATTTCAGTATATTAGTTAGTTACTGACAAGTAATTAGTAATCCTATTAGTTAGTTATTGACAAGTAATTAGTAATCCTATTCGAAACCATATGTGATCTAACTAAGAACTAACTATGCCAACGTTCTGTGCCACTAACAAATAGTGGATACAGACATGGACACGATCTACGTATTAACTACAACTTCTACTAGCCGTGGATGTTAAATCAAGTTTATTGGACACGATCTCCGAGATATAATCATAATAACGATTAGACTCTAAAGGGAAGGGAAAATGAAGAGTCAAATCGTTATAAATAACCTTCCAATCATTAATAACTTCGTCTAAACTATCCATCTCCACCTTTACCAAAATGTTCCATCTCCACCTTTCAATCTTTCAAAAGCTTTCAAAAACATTTTAAGAACTCCAAACAAAGATGGATTCACCAAAAAAAAGCAACGTTGTTCGCAAGACACATATCATGGACTTACCAAACAATGCTTTGACGAACATCATAGCTCGATGTGGAGCAGAAGGACTTGATGAGATTTACAGTATCAGGCTCGTGTCGAAGGAATTTAAACAGCTTTGCGATGAGAATGAGGTTCTAAGGAATATAGATATACGTTATGTTCCATTCTATTCCCCTCTGAGAAGTAGGTCTCTTCTGAACAATTTCCTCACTAGATTATGCAATGCCGGTAATGTGGAAGCTACATACCGATGTTGTATGACAGAGTTCTTTGTCAATGGGAATCATGATGGTGGTTTGGAGCTGCTGCTAAGAGCATCCAATGGTGACTGTGAAGAAGCCACACTGCTGTATGGATTTGTGCTAGTATGTTTGGGAAATGACAGAAGACAGGAGGGTTATGAAGTCCTAAGACGTCTACTGCAGGAAACAGTTGTGGAAACATTGGAATACATAGACCACCTCCAGACAGAATCTTTCGTTACCAAGCATCGCTCAGTTGGCGAGGAGCGCAACAATTGCTACTTCTCAAAAAAACATATGGTCGAGAAGGATGTTATTGCAGAGGTGAATTCCTGGAGATTCTCCATTTCTTTCAAGGATTCGATGCCGAAGACATTGATCAACCAATGGCCGAAGCTTGTGAAGTATGCACTTGGTTCTACCAATTCAGAAAGATCTTTCCCAACCTTTAGTTGTTGAATGTAATTTCCTTTTCGTTTTCGTACTCGTTTTCGTTATTGTACTCTTTTTCGTTTATGTACTCGTTTTCGTTTATGTACTCGTTTTCGTCTTGCATAGTTAATGTTATTTCCCTTTTAACCATTAGCGTATTGTTAACTCGACCAAACAGAGGACTAACTCGACCAAGCAGGTGATCCAACTCGACCAACAGAGGACTAACTCGACCAAACAGGTGATCCAACTCGACCAAACAGAGGACTAACTCGACCAAACAGAGGACTAACTCGACCAAACAGGTGATCCAACTCGACCAAACAGAGGACTAACTCGACCAAACAATAGATCCAACTCGACCAAATAGAGGACTAACTCTACCATACAGGTGATCCAACTCGACCATACAAGTGATCCAACTTGACCAAACAGAGGATTAACTCAACCAAACAGAGGACTAACTCGACCAACCAGAGGACTAACTCTACCACATAGCACGTCTACCTCTACCAAGCGTAGTGTTAACACTACCACGTATAAAATGACTCTACCAAACGCAGTGTTAACTCTTCTATTCAAGAATGAATGCTTTGACTACATGTCCGGACATTGTGACCAAGTTTCTTACATTTAGAACAAGCTGAAACTTTTCTTGGACGTTTTTCGGGCTGAGAACACTCGAATTAGCTCTTTATCCGCGATTTCTTCGGCCTCCCTGGTTGTTGACGCACGTGTGGTGGATTACATAGCTTACGACTCACTTCCAATGGAACAGGAAGTCCAACATCTCTTGGAAAGATACTACTAGAGTATGCGTTGTACATGTAGGTCGTGTGATAGTATGGATGTGTGGGTTTGATCGTCAGCCTTCTACAAGCCTCAACAACGGCAATGGCATGGACACAAGGAATTTTTTCGACATCATACCTCTTGCAAGAACACGTTTTCTCAGTCAAGTTGACTAAATGAGAAGTTTTGGATCGCGTAACAACAGCCTGGTGTTCGTCTATGTCCTGCACGTTGTACTGTCTAGCTTCATCGACCTTTGTTTATCATTTATAACAATAATGTTAACTCTACTAAAGAGATTGTTAACTCTACTATGAAGGAACTAACTCTACTATGTGTAATCGTAACTCTACCTTTAGGAGCTTTTCAACAGATGTTGTTAGAATAGTTGACGTTAGAGTGGCCTTCGTCTTCCGCTTCGCGAACCAACGTGTTAACATCGACCTTATTGCATCTATAAGCTGGACAATGGGAAAAGTTCTTGCCTCTGATAATGCATGGTTTATTGATTCTGCAATGTTCGACGTAGTGAAATTGTATCTGTTTCCGGGAAAGTACACTCGACTCCACAACCGCACGTCAGCTTTTATCAAGTAGGCATGAAGCTTTGGATTTACGCCTGAATCTGAGCAAATATAGCATTGAATTCATCGACTCTAAAAGCGGTGGCAGCTTTCTTGAATAACTGAAAGGGCTCGCCACCTCTAAATTTCGATAAAATGTTCTTACGTAGGTGGTAGGTGCAAATACCCCGAGAAGAAAGTGGGTACACAATCTTTATGGCTTTAGCAATGGATTAATGTCTATCTGATATAATGGCAAGTTCTCTGTCATAAGGGATCACACGGTTTAGCTGTCTAAAAAACCATTCCCAAGATTCGTCATTCTCGGTATCAACCACACCAAAAGCCATAGGAAATATGTTGAAGTTACCATCTTGCATGGTAGCGGTTAGTAGAGTACCTTTATACTTCCCAAGCAAAAATGTACCATTGACAACAACAACCTTCCTCATGTAGGGAAAACCCCTAATACTTGCATCGAAAGCGATGAAAAGAAACTTAAACCTGTCTTGCCCGTCAACTTCGAGCTTTATTAGAGTTCCGGGATTCGCTCTTCTAATAGCAAACAAGTACGACGGAAGTTCCTCATAACTACTTTCCAAACTTCCGGTAACTAGGGCTCGTGCTTGGATTAGAGTACGGTGTGCTTTCCAGTACTTCATCTGCATAAACGTCAGACTTAAATGTCACACTAACTCTACCATACGTCACACTAACTCTACTACACTGCAATCTAACTCTACCACACACTACACCCTAACTCTATTACACATAATCCAACTCTACGACACTGTCAGACCAACTCTACTAATACATCAGCACTGCAATCTAACTCTACTACACTGCAAGCCAACTCTACCAAACGCCAAAACTGCAATCTAACTCTAGCACACTATACAACCTAACTATACCAAACGACATACTAACTCTACTACACGTAATCCACAGACTAACTTAGAACTGTAATCTAACTCTACTACGAAGATTAACTCTACCATGGCGTAAAATTACGTTTGTACTTTTAGACCGAATCGCTTGCTCATTGTAGCAGCAACGTGTTGAGGAAAAACAGATGGCCCAATTCCACCTACGAATTCCAAGTATAACCTTCCTAAGATTTCCGTTGACGCTTGTCGTGCACGACCTGATCTCTCTGTAACAGAACAACTATATTCTCCCATATACTTCCGGACAAAGAAACATCCACCGTCGTCGATAGGTGAAGCTCGCACTCTCAACTAACAGTTTGGTACCCAACATTTCACATCCAACACTATCTTCGATGAAGCAACAACATCGAAGTCAAACCTCTGTAAGACAGAAAGTATTTTTAGCTTGGTCATGAGTTCTTTTTTTGATGAGTATCGTTGCCCAACAACCAATGCGAGTGCTGACATCTCTATGTCCAAATACTCAGCATTCAAATCCAACCCCGTTGCTTTCTCCGACAGGTTTATCTTCTTTTCTTCCTTCGATTTTCTACGAACACTGATATAATCTTCATCATCCGAGCTTGCACCATCCATATCATCGCAACAGTCGAATCTGAATTCCACATCCTCGTGCTCAGCATGTTCACCTTCATGTTTCACATTTTCTGGTATACGCTCATTGTTTGGTCCACCTCTACTAAACACCGGATCAACTCTACTACACCAAACATACGAGGCATCATTCTCCGACTTACATTGGAATTTCTCGTCAACGTTTCTCTAACTACACTGACCTTTTTCAGGGTAACTCACTGAAACACGAGATCTAATGGTAATTTTGACACATAGACGCATTGCTTCTTTACGAAATTGTGAAACAAACACTTGCAATTGTCTATCGTTACAGGGGGAGTATCTTCTGGTAGTGACTGAATGACAACATTTGGCATGTAGCAAGCTCATGACAATGTGCATCCAAACCAAAATCGGCATAGACCATATCCAGAAATTCATCAAGCCTTAAATCTTCCACAATGCCTATGATCCGACACCCGTACGACTGGTCCACCGAAAATATCCATCGATTTTCATTAAAACTCCATATTCCACAAACCAAAATGATTTGATCCATAGATCCAAACATAAACAGAAAAAGCAAAGGAGCAGCGAAGAAGTAAAGGAGCTTCAAGAAAGCTACAATGGCGTCACTTATGGAGGAATCAGTTGGATGCGCGGCAGATGAGGTAATAACTGAGGGGTAAATACGTAATTTAAGCTCTACTACGAAAGTAGGCTAGGTTTCCAAAACTAACTCTACCATACTGCACTCTGTCCATGTAGTAGAGTTGATTAGAGCATAAACAACAACTCTATTATGCTGGAAATCTAACTCTACCAAGCACACTTTACCTCTATCACGCTGGAATCTAACTCTACTACACACGAAATTTCATTAATGTCAACTCTACTAAGCATACTTTAACTCTACTGCGCTGGAACTCTAACTCTACCATACTGCACTTTGTCCATGTGATAGAATTGATTAGAGCACAAACAACAACTCTATTATGCTGGAAATCTAACTCTACCAAGCACACTTCACCTCTATCACGCTGGAAATCGAACTCTACTACACACGAAATTTCATTAATGTCAACTCTACTAAGCATACTTTAACTCTACTGCGCTGGAACTCTAACTCTACCATACTGCACTTTGACCATGTGATAGAGTTGATCGCTTACGTTGCAGATTTCATTAATGACATTTTCGTAATAACGTTTTTTTTCCTCATTACAAAAGGACAAAATAATATATAATAAATTAAAAAAACTATTCTAGTAATTTATAAACATTTGCTCTATTTCAATAATTAATAATGTAGTGCGATCAAAGGTCAGCTATTATAAAATAAAGACTATATTATTATGTTTCTTGTCAATTAGTGTATATAAGATGTCTCAGTATGGAATGTTTCTATCTATAACATGAAGTTAAAGAGGTATGTAATTATTAGAAATGTCTAACGCTACATTACCAATCATTACTTATTTCCTTCACAATCACTAAATTTTGGATTTTCTGTTCTCAATCAAATAATCATAGACTCCCTACTTTTAACAATTTTTGTTACTCCTTTACTATTTTTCTGTTTTTCTTTTTTTGTTCTTTTCTTTCGCATATTTTCTCCTTTAATTTTATTTTGGACTATGTGACTAAAAGGCCAAATAATAATAAGGTTATGGTCCCATGAACCAATAATTAAAAGTTATGGGGTTGAACTTCCAATATGAAAAGGAAAGGGGTCCACTTGGCAACTCCAAATGAGTCAGTGGTCCACCATTAAACTTTGTGGGCTCAGATTCAACTAATATTTGTCTTGTGGTTCTTGGCCCATTTATATATATTGCGAATATATGTACCTTTATTTTAGTGTTTATTTTCCGAGATATCTCCTATTAATTATCTAATGAGTATACACATATATAACACAATGTTATATC
>JAKUCM010002118.1:0-25565 GCA_023374145.1 Lepidium sativum
TTTATAGATAAATTAATATTTTTAAAATTCTAATATTACTAATTTATAGAAATTATATTCAACTAAAATAGCGATTTTACTTGCCAGAGAATACTAATAAATTAGTTATCAAACCAAATTTATAATCTTTTTGTTTGTTTAACTAAGAATTTTGAATTAAAAATTGCTATAAATACAAATATAACTACAAAATTCTTAAATAGAAATTTAAGAATCAAAGTAACCAAACCATTTCACAAATAAAAGAAAAGAAGAGAACCTTACGAATGAAGAAAATGGTGCTGGGTTTTTCTTTTGTTTCCCACTTTATGATTCACTTTTCATACACCAACAAATCAATTAAAAAATTGAGTACATATATAACTAATTACAGTATTTATAACCACCAAAAATTAAAACCCCCACCCAAAAATATACTTTTTTATATAATAAAACAAAATTCCAACAAACCCTCTTTCGTATTCCATTGTGGAATATGTATTTGAATATTGATGTGGTTCCTCTCTTGTTTTTATTTTTATTTTGTTCTTCTTCCAAATCTTTCATTTTTCTCCTAAGAACCTGTAAATACACAGAATAAAAGCATTAATTCACTTGTCTTTTAAAATGATTATTCAAAGCAAACAACGATGGTGAAATTGTTACCAACCTTTTGTATGTGTTTACAGATAACAATGGAGAGATTTTTCTTCAATAATCTCTTTAGGGTTTGTGAATTTTATCAACACCTACTTAAATATGAGTCTTTACCAATAGCTCCAAGCATTCTACATGCTACTTCCAGCAACTTTCCTGTTCAATTTCCATCATTATTGAAATCAGAACTTTAATTATTAGGTCACTATCACAATCAATTAGTCCCAATCACAATCACAATCATAATCTCCTGTCACTTATTTAAAATATTTCTTCAAAAAGCTAAAACCCAATTACTAAATTAACTTATATAATAACTTTAAGTTTATAAACGTGAGAAGATGCTTTAAGCTAATGTGAAGAAGCTTCTAATGATTCTTTCTTCTGTCTCAATAATCAAATCCTTACAAATCTTTACTTCTAAACCGGAATTATCCTTTTAAACCGGAATTTTCCGATGCCTTAAATCTAAACAACTTTGATCCTTAATCATGAACTAGATATCGCAATTATAAGCCTAATTAATCAAAGAAATGATGAATCAAAAATACCTCTTCTTGGTTGAACAACTTTTTTAACCGGACCGGTAAGTTTATCAACCGGTTTTTCTTTTTCCTCCGGGAACAAAACGCCATCAATCCCCTGAACCGAGATCCGACCGTCGGTGAAAATATCCGGATCAAACAGATAAGCAGACCGGTCACCAGAACCGAACTTAACCGAACCATCAGCTTCTTTAGCCGCAACTTTGTGAGGAAAACGCAGCGTATCATACTTCACCTTCCCAAATCTCCTAACAGAGTTATACATACTCTCCTCCGTTTGATACTCCGGTATGATATGGTAATACATGATTTGCTCCGGAGCTCCAGGCTCAGACAATTGATCCGTAGTCAATTTCGCCATTGCTTCGTCGTTTGGAGCTAATACAGTGAGTACATAACCTTCTGATACTAATCGACCCATCTCCGTCGCGAGTGATGTCAGATTCACTAGAATATCCGCCATTTCGTTGTATCCACCGTAATGTAACAATGTGTGGATGAAATCTTTGACCTGAGCATCACCGTTAAAGTGATGACGTGGACCTCCGGGTCCTGGAGCCGGAGCTGGAGCTAGTGATGGACCTGGAGCCATCGCGGATTGGATCGGAAGAACCGGTGGAGATCCGGCGGGTACTGCGATTGCAGCGGCGGATTTCTTAAGACGGTTAGTTCTCGGATCGACTTCCGGAGCTCCTTCGGGTAATACGGCGGAGATTGATCGGAGATTTCTCCGTCTGTTGAAATCTTCTTGAACAGAACGAGGGATTAAGAGTCTTTCGATTCCGTGGATTAACCCATCGGGTCGGGTTAAATCATCGGGTCGGGTAATTACAGCAGAATTCACAACTAATCTCTTACCATCTCCTTTGATTTTGCTCAAATGTAGAACTTGCTCGTACCCTAACGTAGCGTGTCTGACCCGACCCGAATTCTCATCGGGCCATTGGTTAGACCCCACTCGCTTGGGGATAATGTGAGACAAGAGAAGTGTTTGGAGAGATTTGAGATTACCGGGTTGAAGCAAGAACCTTTTGAAATCCGGATCAAGATCACGCTCGAGAGCTTCATTTTGAGGGGCAAAAATGGTAATATTGTGACGACCAACGGCATCTTCGAGGGTTTGTAGGAGAAGAGCCTTCTCTACAAGCTCAGCGAGCTCAGTGTAACGTGAGTCAAGGAGAGCAACGAGGACGGAGTTTGAGTTTATTTGACCCGACCCGGTTATGTTGCGGTGATCCGATTCGAGATTCTGAGGTAAAGCAGATACATTGAGGAAGAGGAAGAAGAAGAAAGTGAGGAGGGAGCAACCATAGATACAACGACCCATGGTGCTCTGTAAGATTTAGATAAATCTGTAGAAGAATGAGAATAAAAATGCTTGCTTTGGAGAAATCACTTCGATTTAATCTCTGTAGCGTCGGCGAGACAGAGAGAGATGAGTTTGGTACTTGGAAATGGTAGGGGTCGTCTCTGTGTTTGTGTATCAAAACAAGTTTGGGTTTAGGACAGGCTGGTGGTGGGGACCCACACGGTGTCTGTAAACTATTTATTTTATCTTTTTGAGTTCTGACTTTTTTCTTTCTTTAATGTCTCGGCTTAGTCACTAATTTCCTTAATCATTGATTAAACACTACTTTGTTTTTTTTTGTCTTTATTGGGTTATAAAATATTACTATTTCTGAACTAAACCCAGGTTTTGTTCTTATATTAAACCCTTCAGATCAATTCTACCCTGATTTGTACTTTTTATGTTTTAAAATTGTTTATGTTCTACAAACGAATGTTTTATACTATTTGAAAACATACAATCATAATACTTATATTTCGATTACAAATAAGTATTTAATTTACAAAGTATGAAGAATTAGAACTACCCCCAAAATTTGTATAAAAAGTTTTATTGGGTATAGATCGACATTCCTAAAAAAATTCAATACTTAGATGTACAATTAGTTGCAATGATTTGCAAAAACCATAATAAAATACACAATTAAGTATTTATGATTGTAAACTGATATTGTCAATTTGTAATCTTACTCTCCACAATTTTTTTTTAAAATTATATGATTAAAGATATAATAAAAATAAAATTTACTCGGAACAATAATAGAAATATTTTATAGGAATTCCAATTTTGACCAGTCTTTGCTAATAATATCATATTTAAGACGTTTGTTAATGAAGTAATGAGATTATAATGAGAGTATAACATACGGTAGAAGTTCTATCTAACGTGTATGAAGTATTCATTATTAAAATCAAAATAGATGAAATAAGAAAGATGAAGACAATCTATGAAATGTGGATCAATATAGAAAGGTAGTTAAAAGGTGAGTATTGTGTAGAAGAGTTAATGATGAAACTTAAAATGAAAGTGAAAAGAAAGACATGTGAAGCAAAGAAGAAGGAAGAACACGTGGCTTGAATTGAAGCTGTCGGTGTGTTTATTATAAATGAGAAAGATGAAACAACTACCATCATTTAATATGGTAATTTAATACACCTTTTTGCTGTTACGTTATGTTCTTCGTGAATCGTGTTATGTCACCTCATTTTCTACTTATCTCTTACTCTCACGCACTCCTACTTGGCACGTGCATTCACTTCCGAGCGAGACAGCGATTCTTATTGTTCTCCCCGAATATTTAGACAGGCTTTTAAGGCCCTATTCACTCTAAAGCACATTACTAGGCCCGAGCTATCTTCTATATTGTTTTGCCCCAAGACTTTGCCCACGGGCTTCAGTAGCTACCATTTTTCTTTTTCTTTTTAAATTTGCTTACAAAATATAGAAAATAGTCAAATACTAAGTTAATTTCTTCCACTTTCTATAAATTATTTAAAAATTAAAAAGATAGACACAAATTTACAAAACAGTGTGAATTATCAACTTCATTAATTAACAGTAATCTACTGTTAAAGATTCATTTTAAAACTGTTAATTGTGCATATGGTAGGTGATTTAGCATAAACGAATATGACTATCAATGTTAATAAAATGTCGTCATTTTTCTTTGGTGAGAGAAATCTGAAGAAAAAAAATTCCAAATGACATTGTTGTTCATTTGAGATTTAAATTAGGATTTCTCCTACTGATCTTCCTCAACGACATCATTTACAGTTCTCATCTTCTTCGATACAGAAAAGTCATCGTTCATCTTTGAAAGTAGATTATGATGCCTACGTCGAGTAAGGTAAGTGAGTCAATTACATTCTTATTCATTGTATCAATTTTAGGTTATATGTTAATTTTATTGGCGATTAACATTTGTTAGATTTAAAGAGAAGTGGGTGATAAACGTATAGGGATTCCGTGTAAGTGTAGAAAAGTGGGGGAATCAATTGTCTTGATGACGTCTAGAACTAAAAACCTAGGGAGATTATTTTATTCTTGTCATCAAAGATCTGAAGGAACAACTACTAATATTCTTTATTTTGAAGCTTTAGTTGTCATTTTTTGGAGTTATGTGTTCAAGTGGGTAGTTAGCACAATGGTATAGGAAATTGAAGACTTGATAAATAGATTTGGTAATGTTGAAGTTGATCCAAGAATGATGGTAAAAGACTTGAATGTTTGTGAGGTTGAGTTAGAGGATTTGGCAACAAACACGTCAGTTTCAGGATGAGATTGACAAGAAACTAGAAGAATGCAACATTCATACGTAGTTTGAAGAACACCAATTCATTTGTGGTGTTGTTGTTTTTAAGTTTATATTTTAGTATAAGTGAAAGAACAAGTAGTTTATATATATATATATATATATATATTTTATGTATTAGTGACTAATGAGGTAATGTAAGATTGGTTAGGTGATGAAAGTATGTAGTAATGACATAAGTAGTGTTTATATAGTAATGACAAAACGTTTTGATGCGTTAATAAAACTGATTAGGTGGTGGAATTATGTAGTATCTAATCCCAAATACAAAAGAGGTCATGTAAGAGTGGTTTGGTTTTTAAAACGTTTTGTGAAGTAAGAACATGATATTAAAAAGTAGAGTGAAACATAATTAAAATTAGGTTCAAACAACATATATAATCCCAAATACATCCCGATTTCAATTCAATATAGCTAATAAATAGGTCTGAAAAAGAAGTACATCTGATTTAAGTTTCTCCAACAAGCAACCTTAATTTGCACCAAAAACCTACGATCAGCTGCTCCAAAAACCAGGCGAAACTTGAACCAAAGAATTTGTAATTCACAGATTACTTATAGAATACCAATAATACACAAAAAGAATCATATTACATACTTGTATATCTTAATTTTGGGTTCACCAAAGTCCAAGTTAAATTCTTCATATCATGACTCGTGATCATCTTTTGTTGTAGTAGCTGACCTCTTCTTTGGCATTTTTATTTGAACACCAATGTTGTTGCATTTTTTTGCAATTCGGACAGTGATTCCACATCTACCGCAATGCATAGTTCTTCTCTTCCTTGTTGCTTTTTTGATTGGTGACTCATTCCTTCTTTTCCTTCTCTTTGCCTTCGGTTTCCTACCTCTTTGGTCTGCAATATTGTTAATCATACTTAGAGGAGGTAGTATGACTTAACCACAACTATCCCAAAACCGCATCCCATTCACAAGATTTGTAGACTCAATGTAGATGTGATGTTGTATGGCATTGAGAAACCAAGAGGAAATGTAGTCTTCACGATTCAGCTTCTCCAATCTCATTCTTAACACATGGTGAAAAGGAATTCCACTCATTTGTCATCATCTAAAAGCACATTCTTGAAGCTTCATGGTGATGCTAACTGGTTGTCCGAGTTATAGAACCGCAAATGTACCATCAGATTCAGACATCATCCTACCAAATTTAACTGCCTTTACTTGCTCTATCTCGATATTCTTCAGAATCCTTGGTATGAATATGCCTTGGTATCTCAATGCCTTAGTCCTCTTTTAGTCCCCATAAATTATGACCTTCCTCTTAATTTGTTCCAACATCTCCACCATTGATAAATACCTAGCAGGATCGATACGTTGTTGAATGACTCACTGATGTTGTTGTAAACATAAATACATGAAGTCTTTGTTGTGCAGAATGTTATGCTGCAGTTTTTTGGGTTTCTCTCCATGGTTGCTTCATACATCTGAATGTCATATCCCCTTATAATCTCCAGATTTACTTCATACTCTTGTTGAGTGTAGCTTTCCACAAGTCTCCAAAACAATTGCTTCATGTTGTGCTGGTTGGGAAAAATCTTTTTCAGATTACCATAAATGTGTCGAACACACATCTTATGCTCAACACTATGAATCTCACTCACAACAGAATTCAATAGAACCTGCTTAATGTAGACGATAAACAAGCATGAGATGGAGATTATAACAAATAATGTAACAAGTAAAATAAAGAATACACTAGGATAGAAAGGTACTTTATGCTTATCCAATATAATGATATATCTTATACCATCTCTTAACTCTAGATCAACCATAAGCTTTTGTATAAACCACCTCCAGTTCTCCTCATTCTCTACACCAACTACAGCCTACACAATCAAGTACATTCCATTATTGGCATCTCTGTCAACTGCTACTAATAACTGACCTTTTAGTGTGCATTTCAAAAAGCAGGCGTCTAGTTACAAAATGGGCGAACACCACATCTTCCATGTCTTCCTTAGATGCCTTAAAGCACACATAAAATCTCCAGAAATACTCTCCATCGTCTTCTATAAATGTGTTCAACTAAATTGTAGAATCTTTATTGGAACTACAAAAGAAAGGAAAACATAAATGTACAAATTTAAGACAACTATCAGAACTAGAGACTGCATCGTGTAAGTAAATAAAAATTTAACATTTAATGAATTACAAAATAATTAAGAGTATCAGAAGATAAATCGTTGAAGCTCATGTTTGTACTCTCTCAATCTAGAAAACTACTCCTTATGCTCTTTCTCAATGATTTTGAGGTGCTTTGCTTTTGCCTTCCTACACTTCTCATTGCTTCTTATAATTCCATATCGTTGCAACATCTCAGCTTGCATCACCATAGGCTTCAACTCTGGATTAGTCCTTATTTCATCCAAGAACAGAAAAACACAATTGGCTTTGAGATTTTGTTGGAACTGCTCTCATAAAAGGTGTGTACATCCTCATATCGCTTCACCATCCATTTGCCTACTGGTTCTTCAAAAAAAAAACAATATATACTCCATTTGCAGCCATCAACATTACACTTGGCCTCAGAAAACTCCTTTCCCCAATTAGTGCTTCTTTAAAGTCACTTAATGCATTAAACACTTGTTTCAACTTTAGTTCACTGCTTCCTCCGATGCATCTTACAACATCTTCCTCCTCCTCCTCTTCACTACTAGAGTTTGGTGGTATGTTATGGTAGTCAAAATCCTTTATCTCGTAATTGCTAAAGAAATCAGACTTTGCTATAAATGTCTCTGCTTGAGGATGCTCATTCCATTCAACGTGAGTTGGATACTTGTTTGTGTCAATCACATACAGAATCACAATGGAAGTCCAATTCCCAGCTTCAGAAAGCTTCTCCATTGCATCAGAATCATCACGACTTATAACGTTCTTGTATTTCATACCTTCGTAAGGTAATTTATGCCACACTTTGTATCCATATAAACCACCATTCAATATACTCGAAAGCTTGTCAAAAAGCTCCTTTGTTTTACACTCAAAAGATGAAATCTCACCACAAATATAAGACAAGTCTCCATTATTGGACCTCATCCAATACCCACCAATCCACATGTTAAATACTACGCTCCCAAACTCGCTGTAAACAGCAACAAAAGACGATTTAGAAACAAAGCTCTGTAAAGAAACTCTTTAAAAGTCACGATTTCAATAAAATAATGTAAAGAAGTGGACTCTAACCACAACGACATTTCACGTCTAAAAGGTACGATCTGGGCATAGACATACATAAATTAAAATAATTTCATAGTTAGATTTAGAAACTTACGTCATTCCTATCCTTGATTTTCCTTCGTTTTCCTCAGTAGCTAAAGACTTGAAACCACCATTCAACATACTCGAAAGCTTGTCAAAAGCTTCTTTTTTTTACATTCAAAAGATGTAATCTTGCCACAAATATAAGACAAGTCTCCATTATTAGACCTCGTCCAATACCCACCAATCCACACGTTAATTACTACGTTCCCAAACTCGTTGTAAACAACAACAAAATTTTTTTTAGAAACAAAGCTCTATAAAGAAACTCTTTAAAAGTCATGATTTCAATAAAGCACTGTAAAGAAACGGACTCTAACTACAACGAGTTTCAATGATTTCACGTCTAAAAGGTACAATTTGGGCATAAACATACAAAAATTAAAATAATTTCATAGTTAGATTTTGAAACTTACGTCATTCCAATCCTTGATTTTTCTTCGTCTCAGTAGCTAAAGACTTGAAAGCAAGACTCGAACTTCCGCTCACTTTGAAAACAATTACTTTTGAAGTGTTTGATTTGGTTGTGAGAGACATGAGTTAGAAGAATGGTAAACAACACTGAGAAGAATGAAGTGGTGAAAAAGGGAGAAACCCTAATTTAATTCTCAAATGAACAACAATGTCGTTTGAGAATTTTTTTTTCATTCTGATTTTCATACCAAATGGGGTCGTTTTATTAACCTTGCCAAGTCATTTTCGTTTACGCCAAATCACCTGCCACATGTACACTTAACGGTCTTAAAACAAATCTTTAACATAGATTACTGTTGACTAACGAGGTTGACAGTCAACATTGGTTTGAGCACCATTTTATAAGGTCGTGTATGTTTTTTGAATTTTTAAGTAGTTTACGTACAAATATAGGAGGGCATCACGTTTATGTATGAAACGGGACGATAAAAGAAGTTCCTTTAGATTTTTGACAGTTTTCTCCTAAAAAGTCTAGAATGATTTGAAATCCATACAAAAAATTACGATAAGATTTAGACCATACATATAAACATGGACCAAATAGCAAGATACTACTTACTTCTTACAATGCAAGAGTGTTGTTTTTTCTTTGTTTTTCTCACTTAATTTTGATTCTAGAGAATCGCAATATCTTCACCACCCAAATTTATATCTAGGAAACTGTTGTTGCACCTCATATTATTATCAAAGATTCAAAAGTTTGATTATATATTTGATCTTATCAATTTTATTGTTAACAACAGAAAAAGTACATCATATTCTTGAATTTAGCTGAGTACTTAAACATGTTAATTATCATTTGGATTATGTTAGTTTTAGGACATTTCGCCCAATTGAAACTGAACTCGTAAGAAAAATGAGGTATGAAAAGAGGTTTGGTCATGGTAAAAACCTATGACTATCAAAGATTCCGATATTTCAACCTTGATTCATCTTTTCGTACCACTCTCATTGAATTCATCTTTATATTCGTCTTTTTTTTTTCTTTTTTTTTCTGTCAGTAGGTGATATTCATTTTGGTGATGACTTTTTGATTCTCGTTGCAGAATAAAATATTGGGATCTTTGAGTAACAAAATCTGGTAAAGGTCTAAAAGATAATCAACTAAAGTTGCCCAAAGAGCCGAAAGATGACATTAAAAAAATTCTCGCGAATATTATAATAACAACAAAGTAACAACCTAAACATTTTAAATTAGAATATATGTATACTGTGAATGAGTTGAATTTTTCAAGCATTTACTTTGTATTAGAATAATACGATATATTTGTACAACTTTTTGTTGTTGATTAAATAAAATTATCTTATAACAAACAATGGTTGTGTCCTTGAGAATGGTTTTGATTGTTAAACCATAGTCGGAAACAATATATACTAATGTCCATGTTTTAGAACTAATTAGGTTGTTGTTTTGGGCAGGAATCTCATATAAATATCTGAGTATATAGCAATTGCATGAGATTCACCAAAAAAATGAAAAAAAAATAGAAGTAGGGTCACATCAAAATGAATTAGAGGGAGAAGTAAAAGACAATTGAAACAAAACAAAAGAGAAAAAAGAGAGATGAAAAAGGAAATAAGAGTAATTAGAGAGAGGTGAAGTGAATAGGCAACACCTGAATTAATGCTAAACACTAATGACAACTTGTGGTCCCCACAATCACTTGAACCACCTACCAAAGTTCAAACTCTTAAGTTAGATAATGACACTTTCCACGTTAGACTTCCACTTTCTCTCTTAAACCCTAATCTACTCTTTAGCTTCTCTAACTCCTATGTATCTACCTATTTACCACGTGAGAATTCTTGCCAATCTATCAAAGTATATCTTTTTCGGTTAGTTAAACATCTATACTCAACTCTCACTTTCATTTCTCTGATAAAAATCCATAACTCAAATCTCAAATGTTTTGGTTAGATTACTCAGTTAGCTAATGATCTTAACATCAGAAATTTAATTTTTCTCTAATATAATTAATAGAATTTACAAAATTTAAAGAATAAACTTTAAATTATAGATTATATATTGTCACTTTAATTATTAATATCAAAGTAATAATTTAAATAACTAATCAAATTAAATTTTGATAAAAAATTGTAAAAATGGACATTTACCGGTTGACAAAAACATTTATAATTATGTGTGTCATATTGTTATTCATTTGTTATACTTATCATGTTTGGATATTATCAAAAGGAAGTGATTTAGTTGGTTTGTATTTGATCTATATTGGCATTAAGTGGTGAGTTGAATCACACATTGTTTGAGTTGGAGTAACTTGACTATATATTGGAGTTTGTTAATCCAATTATTATTAACAAAAAATGATGTTCAAATGTTGTTATTTTTTTGTATGGTTAGACTTTATTGTTTGTAATCTGATGAACTAATTAGCCATTTATACATCTACTACATCTTAAGTTAAAGTTGGCTAGATTTTTTCATCTACCAATTCATGATGAGGAATTGCATCATCTTTACACATCAAGAAATTCCAATGATCATAAAATCAGACGATCACTTTAATCCCATAACATCGGAGATAAAAATCACACACCAAAGATTTGATTAAGGCAGATTAAAAAACACACACACACACTTGGCTTTGCACTTCGCACACACAAGAATTAAGATCAGCGAATTTGATCAAACTATATATTAACAAATTAAGACATTCCGAGAGATGTGTATTTTGTTTATAGTAAGCTCCTAATCAAAATGTCTAAGGGCTCTCGGTGTCGCTGCCACAACCACCGTAGCTCCTCCTCCTCCGGTGATTTTACTCGTAGAGCTCCGATATAACTCAGTAAACGACGCTCTCGGCAAATGAAGAAAGAGACTTAGAAACTCTCGGAGATGAAACAGATTCTCTTTGTGATGGACTTCGCCAAAATCCAGCACCGTAGAATCTATTCCACATCTCTTTCTCTAATGCTAAAACCGCTTCATCTTCTTCATTAGTCTCTTCCTCCATCGTTAAAGCTACTGATTTTCCGATGAATTTCAGATCCAAGAAATTATCATCATATTCATCATCATCCGATACATCATTGCTATCCAAAGGATGAATTGCGAATTCTGAGTTTTGGAATATTCTTTGAATCCGTTCGTTTTTGCCGTCCGTCGGAAGCGGTGGAAGCATTTCGTTTTTTACCTGACTTTTACGGCGGCGATGACGGATAGCTTTACGGCAAATTCCTTTCGGGACTTTGTAGACGGCGAGGACGAGGAGGTTAACGAGGCCACATGGACAACAACACCATACGGCGGCGCAACTTGCCGTTGTGCCACCGCAAAACTCAGCCGGAGTGGATCCGCCGCAAGTGGCTTTTGGTGACGGAGAAGAAAGACTTCTTTGAAGTAATGGTTGTCTCCGGTGACTACGAGACGGAGAAGACGATGGAGTATCTGATGGTTTTGTTTGCCTCCAGATCTGCCTTGAATCGTAACGTAAAATGGTACTCATTGTTTTTGATTAAAACACAAACAAACTTAGAGATGATAAATCAGAAAAATTAAAATTCACTTTGTTGTTCGTCTTCTTACTTCAATTTCATCAGAAGAATCAAAATGAGATTTTTAATATCGGAAAGTGAGATTTCAAATTTCGCAAGGAATCAAAAGGAACTTTTTTTTTGATTTGGGTAATCAGAATTGATCAGCCAAACGCAGCACCACGGAATGTTTCCGATGATGGCGATGGCGATAAAAGAAAAAGCTCAAAGGAGAAATGGAGAAAGTTGAGTGTAATAAAAATAAAGACACCAAATTGATAAAATTAGGCGAGATAAATTTTGGATCTTTGCCAAGAAAAAACAATCCTTTTCTCGGGAAAATTCAAGGGGTGGAATCTAAAAATCAGTAAGAGGTGGTCCGAAATGGAGGGAGAGATGAGAGAAAAAGAGGATTATGTCTGAAATTGGATTATAAGTGTTTGAGAGATTTGGTCGTTGGATGGTTGAAGAAGCAGAGGAAGATGTGAATGGTTGATTTGTGTTTATATATAAATACAAACAGAGACAAAGAAAATCCAACCAAAGGTTTTTGTTATCATCTTCTTCTTCAGGTTCCTGCTTTCTCTGTTATTTTTTTTAACTATAATAAAGGTTATTTTGACATTTTTAATATATTTTATTTATTTATTTATTATATTTACATATTAGCTGTTTTTAACATTTGACCACAAAAATTTATCCCTTTTTTTCTTCGTTTGTCTTTGACCACAAAACTCTATCTAATTTTCATTTCCAAATAATATACCCATGAAATAATAAAAACATAACACTGAAAATAAAAATAATAACGTGATTATAAATTTTGATGTTAACTAAATCCTGAATCTTTTTGTATGCAATTATCTAAACTCAAAAATCAAAACAGAAAATAAAACCTAAAAAAATTTTCTTTCTATGTTCCAAAGTACATGTTATAAAATATTTTGAGAATTTTAATATAAAATTAAATATATATAATATTTTTACTATTAAAATTATGGAGTCTTTATTATGAGTAGTTAAATTGTAATAACGTAAAATACCAAATAATTTTTATAATAAATTATTAAAATGTTTAAATAAATGTGTTTGTAATGTTTAAAAATAGAGTTCTATTTTATATATATTATACAGAAATTTAATTATTAAGCTGGTTAATTATAGCCTATTAGATAACAACAGAAACGTGTATTTAACTATAAAATTTTATATTTTTGGAGAGAATGAGTATTAATGTGTAAGAGAAATCTTACCACGGGATGTTACCAATCAGAAAAATGAATGTAATTTTCCATAGACCTTTTTGTTATAAAAAAAAAGCTTATCCTTACAAGAAAGAGACAATGATGTTTTTGTTGTCGAAAAATAGTGATAAATAATTATTAGTTTATGTATACACGTATGTGTAATACAAAAATCTGACAATAACATGAATTAGTTAATGAGTAGATGTCATCTTGGAGCGGTTGTTAGACGTTGATTGGTTTGTCCTTTTTGCCTTTCGGTTTACTTCTTCTTTTTGTTTTCGTCAACGAATCGAATTTGATGCTTTTGTAAGAATAATTTAATCCAAAGCATAACCAACAAAAATTCAAGTATGGTGTACCACTCTCTATTGTAGAATTAAATGAATTTGTACATATTTATACCAATGAATATGTATATGTTATCTTAATTCCAAGGACAGGTTCATGAATCATGCCCTCGAACCACATACTTAAAACGTCTTTGTAAGTGCCAGTCTTCAATATATTCGTATCTCGCGCAAGAAAAAGTATGATCCATTTTACTTAAATATTCAATTTGGCAACGAAAAAACAATTTATAATATAATTATTCAATGGTTAGTTCAAATTAAATGTATGACTGAAAAAACAAATATAGATTTAAAAGTACTTGGAAACTTTTAGTTAAAATATAAGCATCCATTAGAAGAATGTATTTTATAAGTGGTTTAATGTTTATATATCCAATTTTTTAATCAAAATTTGATTATAGGGAATACCATACACATTTATAGTTAATATCATTAGATCATTTTTTAATATTACGGGCGAGAACATCATCTTTATGATTTAAAAATCGAGGTAAAATAAAGTTTAACCTCGAAAAGTCTTTTTAATATGGTTGAAAAGTCGATCATTCTTCAGGTTGCATCATTATATTCAGAGCATCCCTACATTTCATCGCTATCTCAACTTCTGTAACTTAGATGAATAAAGTGACATCACCTAAAACAAAGATTCAACTTCTGAATGTAGCATAAAAAGACTTCTTTGTGCTCCACGACTCCCATACATTCTTCCTCTACAAAATAGGGGAAATAAATCCATCCAAGACATGAGTGTAGATTCAAGCTTTTCCAAGAGCCATCCAGCAAACATGTATAACATGTGAAGCTTGGACTAGTAGTATAGGAAGAAGCCACATATGACCACTTAGGAAGGTGAGTAACCGCCATGGGTTTTCTTGTGCCTATCATCTCATTTCTCGCTAAAGACTATTCTTTGTAGTTCATTTCCGCCTTATGATGTATTTTGGATCACTATCAATACCTGAAAAGCAATGATCATTTTTCGCTTTTCAAATATGCCAGATAAGCAATCAAAAAATCTTGACATCTAGGTGATTTGAAATTCACCAAAATAAATAGTCAATATTATAACAAATTGAATTTCCTGGAAAAATGTCAACGGCAGAGAATATAGATAAAAGTGCCAAACTTAAATTATTAGTGGACATTCAAATAAAAAATTGATCAAACAAAACTATCAATTTATCTCCAAAATTTTAATAACGAGTATGTAAAAAAGTAAATAGTGGTAGTAATAAGTCCAAGAGAGAAGAGACGAAAAGAATCAATCCATAAATAGCAAAAGTAAAAACATTAAAACAGAGTATTGTTTAGGAAAGAAAGTGAATAAGTTGAAAATAATTCATAGTGTATCATCATCATCACTACCTAGCCGTGGACCAGCTTTGAGTTACTAGATCCCTCACGACCCCAACATTGCAATGAATAAAGTTGATTCCTTTTTTTCTTCTTCCTTTTGTTAGTCAATTACATAAAGAATTTTTGCAATAGGATATCCACGACAGGATACTTGTACAATACCGGTTTTATATGTCTTTTGTGTATTACGTATATGTCTGATTAATAAACTAAATAATTTATCTGACTAGACACTCGTTTTATTATTTTGTTATAGAAGCAAAAAATAGTCCAATTCTATGTGGTCAGAGCCAGCTTAGAGGGTAAGCAGGTGAGACAGCTGCTTGGGGCAGCCATTTTTTAGGGGCATATATTTTCTAAGAAAAATTTAGTTATATATATATATATATCTATTAATATGGATAAACTTTAATTTGTAAGTCTACTTAAGTAAGAATAATATTAGTTGGACTATTTTAGATAAAATAATTGTTAGAGGACTTCTCAATAATTGTGAAATCTTATGTTAGAAAACAATTTAATTAAACCTATAGAATTCAACTCCCTTTTTAGTTCCTTCAACAAATTCATCAATTATCAATTGATCATTATCCTCAAGTTTTCGTAAAAAGTGATGAGGGCATCAAGCCGATTGAACTAGGCAGGCCAATGACTCGAGATAGGACACGCAAACTGAGAGAACAAATAGGAGAATCTGTAGTTAACATCTTGAACAAGGAAGAGATCGCGTCCTCCCCGGAACGCTCCAAGATTGATATCGGGACGTCTTCGAGGAGTGCGGGAAAGATCAAGAACGCAAGTAAAGACCAAGCAGCATGACCAGAGGAGATCTGAGACATTCAAGACCCTTTAGAAGCTGATCAAGAGGACCAAGAATCGACAAGACCCGAGTTGGAAGTAACCGACAAGACTTGGCCCTTTATCGCGCCCTACAAGATTTGTTTTGTGTTTTCGATAAATGTTCTTGCAGGAACGCCAAGCCCAACAACTCCAACACCTTAGGATAGAGAGTCTTAAGGCCCATTGGCTTTTTTGATCTTTTATTTTCGTTTAATAAGACACCAAAACACTAAGTTAGAACAATTCCAAAAGTATGAACAAACTTTTGAGTTTTTGTTTGATTTAAAAAGACTATCAGCCGCAAGTGATGACTGTTTGAAGGCATCATGTTTGAACTTGGAAGCTTCTTTAAAGAATGGTACGCATTCAGACATTGTTGGTGATGATTTGTTTATGGAATTAAAGATTCTTCGAGAATCTTTACCAATGGAAGTTCAAAAACCTATTGAAGTGCTTGATTTTTTGAAAAAGATGGAGGATTGTTATCAGAACACTGAAGTTGCTTATCGCATATTATTGACTATTCTGGTATTAGTCGTCACCGCTGAAAGAAGTTTTCAAAGTTGAAGCTGATAAAAAATTATTTGCGGTCTACCATCTCACAAGAGAGATTGAATGGGTTGGCTTTGTTGTCGATTGAGACAGCTATGGTTGAAAAACTTGACTATTCAAGTTTAATGACCGATTTTGCAGGAAAAAAATGCAAAAAGTACTGTATTTCAATATATATTTTTTTAACTTTTTTTCTTTCTAAAAACAGTTTATGAAGTTGTATTATCTAATTTTAACATATGTTTTTTCATATCATTTTTAATTTTTAATAAAAAACCATAATTTTTTAATTCGCTTAGGTGGTCCAAATTGTTCCTCTTGCACTGTTTGTGGTATGATGGTTTAGCAATTAAAACATCGAAAATTCAACTATACATAATTGTATGAGGAGGTTAAAAGGAATTTCCATCTAATGTTAAAAGAAGAAGAAGCAAAAAGATGCTTGAATAAACAACACCAACAATAAAGAAACAAAATATCGACAAAATAGATATGTGACTACGCATTGGTTAATCAGATTAGATGTAACACTCTTTAAGAATTTCAACTAGAGCACCAACCATATTCTCTAAACATTATATGTTATTTCCTCTCACGTCAAATTAGTTCTTCTATTTCGAGATACCTATTGACAAGTTGGATGGGTCAAGTTAGTATACAAGAATAGGAGCAAACAGACAAAACAGGTTTAGATGAACTATATATATAAACCACGTCTCAAATTTGGTATTTTGCTCAATACATACATTATGTACCCTCTTTGCATCTCTAACGAGGACACAAAATGGTTCAAATTTCCATCTTGTCTGCATTCACATTTTATATATTTCTAAAATACTTATTAGTCTAATCAAATCATTTTTCAATTTCATAGACAATCTCTGTGTATAAGCAAGGAATGGTCAACAAAATACTTAACTTATACGTTTTTGCCCAAAAAAATATCCAATTTTCGATTTGCCAAAATTACTTACAAAAGATTGACTAAACCAATTTAATAATGTATTTGATAAACTTTAACTAGCTTGAGTTCGAATACTACCAAGAATCATATAGTTGTTGTTTGGGAAAATAAAAATAAGATTATTGTATGTCAGACTATGCTAAAACATATTCAAAATTAGATTAGTAATCGGTACTGTTTTTCGAAGATTAATTGGATTTCAGCTCATATCCCTAAATTAACAAAATCTTCAAATATAAAATGGTTGATTTAGTTTAATTGAGCCTGCAATTAGTGGAACTTAAGTTGTAATATGGTGATTGGAGTATTAAAATAGCTGTGGATCATAGTTTGAAAGTGTATAAATTATCATAGAGGACAAAACATAAAAAGAAACGAGAATGCAATTACTAAGGAGATAATGACATAGTGGAGATTAAAGACGTGAATGCGTAAGTTTTTGGATGATTGATACTTGGATTGATGGATGATGGTCCCTTACATTTTCGTGATACAAACATTAACTGTTTCGCACGTGTAAGTACTTGTCATAAACAGACATAGATCCAAATAGTTATTTTTCTTTTTCTTGCAACAAATCCAAATACTCCATTTATGAACTAATTACATGTCACTTAAAATATATATTTTCGTTTACAAAATGACATTGAAATGTTGAATGGAACATTGATAAACATATAAACGTCCACAACCATACACGTGTTCAATTACTGATTATATTGACCAAATATCTTGTTGGACATAGTGTTATTCGGCTTGGTCCAACTATTTGGTTTGCAAAATTTATAGTCCGATTTTTTGGTATGGCTTTTCGTTTGAATTTGATTAACAATAGTTATGATTAATTAATGTAAATAAAAAATCTTTTGTTTTCTGTACTTTATTTAAAATTAACCTGGATAATTGTGTTGGAATGAATTAGTTCCGGATTAATTTTCGTTTGAATACGATGGATTTTAGATACTCATAAAATAAAGATCTTTTTTGGTCACTAAAATCTTACCGTATAGAATCACGCATTCATGACCCATAAAGAAATCAGGAGATATGGGTCTCAAATGAGGTCCAAGTTAAAATCTGACTCATAGAGATCATTGAAAAGTTTCTTCTTACATCACTAACCTCAGTTCCAAAACTTTTAATTTAACTTTTTGTGAATAAATCAGAACGAATTTATGGTACTGTACACTCCTGAAACAAATATATATAGAGAGTTTTTAAGTTTTAAACATACAATGGTTAATTAACTTTAAGTTTTCGATTTGCCAAAAGAGTTTTGAAATTTGTGGAGAATTTGATGACTAAATATTGAGAACACAAAAAATTGGTCAATTAACTTTAAAATAATATTGCATATAATTTCTGGGAATAAAAGAGATTAGAATTACAGTTATACTCTATTATGTATTCTTTAATTATCGTTAAAGATCTTTAAAAGAAATCACATTTGACAACACAGAAATTACTTGGTGTTGTATTCTACTGTATTGACTATAGTAAATGTATAGAGCCTATATATATGTATGTATTATGCTTAATGAAAATCAAGGAAGAAAGTTCTTCTTCTCCACAACACACTTTCTTATACTCTCACATTCGAAATCTCTTCTCATTACTCTTACAAAACTCTCATGGTACACTTGAGACCTTCTCTAAATTCCGCTACTTAATACACTCTACAAAATTTGTTACTCTTTCTCCATAACTCATTTCGGAAAAAATCACTCTTTTCTCTCTCAAAATTTCTTCGAAAACTTCAATGAAAATTTCCAAGAACTTTGGTGTTCATGTGACACTCAAAGGAGTGAATTATGTGCTATGGTCTAGGACCGTGAAATCTGTTTAATTGGCCGAGGGCTTTGGGACCATGTCGAGGTGGGTGCTCCAACGAGGTCGGTCCAAATTGAAGGAAAAGCCAAGAAAGGGAACGAAAGAAAGGCGGTTGAGGCAACAGTTATAGATAAAGGAAAATGGTACCAAGATGACCAAGTGGTCTTCATATCTTAGAAAGCTCAATCGATCCATCCATCCATGAGGCTTACTCCTATTGTGAAAGCTCCAAACACTTTCGAGATACACTCAAAAAGGTATATGGGAACTTGTCTAATCTTAGCCGGGTCTATGAGGTAAAGAAGGAATTAAGTGAGCTAAAACAAGAAAAAATAGAGTTCACTAAGTGGTTTGGGAAGTATCGGTCACTTTGGGCCGAGCTTGAGATTCTTAGACCTCCCACCGTGGATCCAATGGTACTAAGTGAAAGAATGGAGCAAGAAAAGGTCTTTGGACTCATGAATAACATCAATCCAGTCTACAATGATCTCATTCGCTATCTCCTAAGGTTGGAAAAACTCCCAAGCTTGGAGGAGTTTGCGGGCTCATCCAAAGGGAACAAGGAAACCGAGGCCTTCTTGGTGGAAAGGGGGAAATTTTTATGGCCAATAAAGTAGCCTATCGACAAGAGGAGAAAAAGGTATGGTTGTGTGATCATTGCAAGAAAAAGAAACACTCCAAGGACCGATGTTGGATCCTACACCCACACCTCAAGCAAAACCGTTGTGAGCAAAACAAAGGCAAAATGACCAATCTTGCACATGGGGAGGATGATGGATCTAGGGGCGAGGAAGGATCAATTAAAAAAGCTATGGAGGTGGCCAAAGCAATGTCGATAAATCACAAAGAATATGTGAAGAAATTCGACCTTGCCGAGCTTATCAAATCCATCAATGCACTTAAGGATTTTGGTAACTCTTCTTTTGTCTCAAAAATTACCACACCTATTATTGTTGATTCGGAAGCAACATACCATATGATTAGGAATGAAAAATACTTGAGAACATTAAACCGGCCAATGGTAGTGTAGAGATAGCTAATGGTACTAAAGTTCCAATTAAAGGAACATGTAACTTACGATTATTTAATAAATCTTCTAGTGCTTTTTATATGCCTAAATTCACATCCAATCTATTAATTGTTAATAAAATCGTGAGTGATTTGAAATGCAAATCTATCTTTGATCCTAACAAAGTATATTTTCAGGATATTGAGACAAATCAAATTCTTGGAAAAGGAGCCGCTAAAAATGGATTGCATTTCCTAGATGAGTCTAGAAGCAATCCACATCTATCTTGTTTTTCTAGTCTTAATGTTAATGAGAAAGACCTATGGCATGCTACTTGGGCATCCTCATAGTTGAGCTTTAAAATTATTGTTGCCTAATGTGTTATTTAAAAACGATGAGTGTGAAGCATATATTCTTGGTAAACATTGCAAATTGGTTTTTCCCAAATCTTCTAGCATTTACAAAAATTGCTTTGAGTTAATACATTTGGATGTGTGGTCATCACCATATGAGTCTAGAGAAAATTACAAATATTTTGTCACCTTCATTGATGAAAAATCTAAGTATACTTGGTTAACCTTATTACCTTCCAAAGATAGGGTGTTAGACGCATTTACAACATTCCAATTATATGTGACTAACCAATACAATATCAAGATTAAAATCTTAAGGACAGATAATGGAGGAGAGTATATGGGACACGCATTCCAACAACACCTCACAAAACTCAAAATAATGCACCAAACAAGTTGTCCTTATACCCCACAACAAAATGGTGTTGCCGAACGTAAAATCGACACTTAATGGATGTTGCAAGGGCCATGATGTTCCACACAAATGTGCCATGACATTTTGGAGTGATGCGGTTATAACCACATGCTATGTCATCAACCGAACTCCAACAAATTTCTCCGCGATCTTACTCCCTTTGAGGTACTCAACAAAACTAAACCTCATATCAATCATTTAAGATCTTTTGGTCATGTTGCATTTGTCCTAGTTCCCGGGGAGATGAGGAACAAACTAGAAGCCAAAAGCATGAAGGGTATTTTTCTTGGGTATTCCACAACACAAAAATGGTACAAATGCTATGTGCCCGAGACTCGGAGGATACATGTGTCCAGGAATGTCAAATTTATGGAAAACAAAGGTTATTATGTTAAGAAAAATTGGAAGGATGTCCAAGGCCTATCCAACTCATGTTCGGACTGAGTCAACACCCTTCGGGTGGTACTTGAGCGGATGGGAGCCTACGCCCCGGCTAAGGACCAAGTACCGGAGCCCCCACTCTCGTCGGAACTCCCGCTCCCTTCAGAGCAGTCCACTCCCTTCGGCACGACAACCCGCCTCGGGATAATCACACCCAGGATAGCTCTCCCACGGTGATGTACCCGAGACACCAACAGAGCCGTGCACCATCAAAACTCCCGCGCCCTTGATATCTCTGGCGGGACGCTCATGCCCCGGAGGAATCCCCGAACGTGAGCGCTCTGAATGGACAGCTGGACCCGAACTTCCCGAAGATGCACCAGCGGAGTCTCCAACACTCGAGGTCCAGCAGTTGGGTTGGGCTATTGTTGAAGTCCCGGTTGCCCCATTAAGGAGAAGTCAAAGGGTCCGAAGGGCAAATGTACACTACAACAACAACGTGGTAGCCCACCCAATCCCACGCACAAGTACTCCCTCCGAGGTCTCTCCGGAACATCATGCCTTCATGACCACACTTGATGAACACTTTGTGCATAAGTCCTATGAAGAAGCCAAGAACCATAAGATATGGCGTGATGCCGTTAATGCCGAACATAATGCAATGCAACGCAATTTCACTTGGGAGGAGTCTTCCATTCCTCTCGGCAAGAAAGCAGTATCATCTTGATGGCTCTTTACCATCAAATTCCAGAGCAATGGCCAAATTGAAATGCATAAGGCGCGTCTCGTAGCACGTGGGTTCACCCAAACCTATGGAGAAGATTATCATGACATATTTGTCCTGGTAGCCAAACTCCACACGGTACGTGTTATACTTTCATTAGCTACTAACCTTGGTTGGGATTTGTGGCAAATGGATGTCAAGAATGCTTTCCTCCAAGGGGAACTTGAAGGCGAAGTCTACGTTTACCCTCCATCAGGATTAGAGCATATCATTAACCCAGGGAATGTTATCCGACTTCGAAAAGCCATATATGGACTCAAACAATCCCCACGCGCTTGGTACCACATATTGAGCCTTACACTCCGGGATCAAAGATTCCAGAAGTCCGAAGTAGATCACACATTGTTCACACTTCAATGTACAAGGTATTAAAGCTCACCTTAAATCAGTATTTGACATAAAAGATTAAGAGCATATTAAATACTTTCTTGGGATCGAGGTATGCCGAAGCCATGATTGCCTCTTCCTCTCTCAAAGAAAGTATGCACTTGACGTCTTGCGTGAGTGTGCATACTTCCGGTAACAAGGTGGCTAAAACACCATTTAAGGATGCCTCCAAAGTCACGTGCAAGGGGGAGAATGGAGAACACTCTCGGTTTGAGGATGCACATCAATATCAGAAAGTGGTGGGAAAACTCATTTATCTTACAATCACCTGTCCGGACCTATGATATGCCGTTAACCAAGTAAGCCAACATATGCAATCCCCAACTATGATTCATTGAAAAATGGTGGAACGGATCCTTAGGTATATCAAAGGAACTTCGGCACAAGGAATATGGATGTAAAGGAATGACAACACCACTTCTGTTGGATATTGTGATGCGGATTGGGCTGGAGATAGGCAAGATCGTAAGTCCACAACCGGTTATTGCATGTTACTTGAAGGCAATTTAATCACATGGTAAAGCAAGAAACAAAAGGTGGTATCATGCTCTAGTGCAAAAGCCGATATAGGGCAATGAATAAACTTACGAATGAACTCATATGGCTAAAAGCGTTACTCAAAGACTTGAGAGTTGACATCCAAGAACCGATCACAATGCATTATGATAACCAAGCTGCCATACACATTACATCATTATTCGATATTCCACGAAAGAATAAAACACATTGAACTGGATTGCCACAAAGTCCGAGAGACGGTGGAACAAGGAGTCATCTTACCTTGCTACACCAAGAGCACGGATCAGCTTGCAGACATATTCACTAAGGCTGCAAGCCTAAGAGTACGTGAATTCATCCACTCAAAACTTGGGCTCATCAATATGCTCAAACCGTGACAATAAACCACACTCTTTTTCCCTTAGATGGCTTTGTCCCAAAGGGTTTTCCTCTAAGGGTTTTAATGAGATGGTGAGTCACAACTCTCAAGCTTGAACCTAAGATCATAGCTTCAAGCTTGATGGGAGTGTTAATTTGAAGAGCAAAGGGCGAAGGAGACTTGTAGAAGAAGCAAACCGAGGGAGACGTGGAACGCAAGTAACCGAGGAAGTTAGGATGAGACGAGAGAGGTTAAGGGAACCTTAGCCTTCCAAGGAGCCGTTGGGATTGTCCAGAGGTCCGAAGGAAAATGTTGGAGGCGTTGGAACGCCTGGTCTCCACAGGTGACCCGGAAGGTCGCTATCGTCTTGGGATGAGCGGAACGCTTGCGACCTGCACTCCTCGGGAAGAGTGGGCGTCTTCTCAATTCTTTCCTTTTATAGATTGTGTTGTATTCTAGTGTATTGAGTATCTTAAATGTATAGAGCCTGTATATATATATGTATTATGCTTAATGAAAATCAAGGAAAAAAGTTTTTTCTTCTCACAACACACACTCTCTTATACTCTCACACTCGAAATCTCTTCTCATTACTCTTACAAAACTTTCTGTTATCAGTATTGTTTTCCAAAGATTAATATGGTTTCGGCTTTGATCTCGGAGTTATGAAAATAAATTTGGTGTTCGGAGTAGAGATATAGCTGTGGATCATTGTTTGACAGTGTATTGTATAAGTGATCATAGAGGACAAAAAATAAAGAGAACGAGAATGCAATTACGTAGGAGATGATATTTGGAGAATGAGTAAGTTTTTGGATGATTGATATTTGGATTGATGGATGATGATTCTTTACGTTTTCTCATACTTTTTCTTTAAGTACTTGTCATAAAGAGATATAGATCCAAATAGTTCTTATCCTAAAGACTTAAACTTACATGTCACTTAGGGCCTATTATTTATCTTATCGTTGAGCGACTAAAATTTAGACATTAAAACAAAGAAAATAAATGGTAAAGAAGATCAATAATGATCGCTGCGACCACATACACGACAGTGCCAATATCGCTGAAACGACGATGGTCAGCGACTATATTTTAGTGGGTCACTTATATACTTTTCATATAGTTACATTGAAATTATTTGTATTACTTAGTCGCTAATGGATATGGAACGATCGTGAAAATAACAAGCCCTTATAAAAATATTCTGGTTAAGAATACAGCTTATATATATTAAAGCTGCAAACATTTTTATTATGTAGGTGTTATAATTTATAAGATAAAATTAATTATTGTTCATAACTATTTTTAGAAATAAGACTAAGGATTTGATTGGTAAATCCAGATATATAATTTTTTCAGAACAATATTTTATTAGAGCACTAAATCTTTACCAATCAAGCTTTACACATATTTTCTAAATTCAGAGCATTTTTTTCTTTTTTCTCTATAGAACCATTTTTTAACTTTACAAAACAAAAAATCTAAAATACTTATATTTTAACTTTGAAAATTATTAATCTACAACAAAAATTCCTATAGCACTAAAACCTACAACTTAGATTTTACAGCCAAAAAACACAAGTTATAGCCCTTCCCAATTGGCTTCTATCTAGATAGGTTTCGTTATACACTTTTATATAAAAAATTAAAATTAATAAAATCTTATAAATTATTAAGTACTAATTCGTTTCTTCATTAAATTTTGGTTCGAGTTTGGATTTAGTTCTTCGGGTACATATATTTATGACCTATTTTTGTTAATTTTTTTGTGTTTGATTCCTCTAATTTAATGTTTTATTTATTTTGATTAAAAACTTATTTGGATGTTTTTATTTTTCGGATGTGGTTCGGTTTGGTATAGATCGAGTACGAGTTTAGATACTTTATATAAAAATTCAATTTTTTAAGTAATAAAAAAATTCTAGAAAACGAAAATTTCATTTTTTGATTAGGTTCGAATTCATATTTAATTTTTTGTATACGTAGATTTAAGATTCATTTGGATATTTAATTAGGTCTGGTTCTTGTCATTCTAATCGATTTTAGTTTCGAGATTGAACTATTAAAATAATGTTCCAAAATATCCATACATATATAATAATTTAATAAATCAAAATAAAGTATGTATA
>JAKUCM010002119.1:0-29693 GCA_023374145.1 Lepidium sativum
GAGAGAGAGACTTATTTGTCAAACTTTTCAACTGTTTGGGATTATTCAAAATACATATAATTTTCTTTTTAAAATTAACAATTTACTTTTTGTCAAATCGACAAAATCTAATTAATAAACTAAATTGTGCTCTCTAAAATTCCTTTTATAATTTATCATAGGTAGATATCAAATTTTTGATATTAAATTTAGAATAACTCATACCATTTATATTTTTATTTTTTATATTCAATATTACAATTTAAGGAAAACATTAAACTTTATGAGTAGATAGATTGAAAAAAAAAGTCTTCCGTGATTGCAGCAAGTTCTATCCACATGCCTACGTCTTTAAGAACATAGTCACATCAGAAATACATAAACCTTTGATCTTTACGTTGACTTTCAAGTCTTACGATGATGTCACTGATACGGAAACTTAAGTTAATGGGCTTTATCTATCATGTTAAGGCCTGTACTAAGCCCATTAATAAATTCTGAAATTTGGAAATGTTATTGCAGGATCAAGGGAGGATGGGGATGGAGATTGTCGTTAGGTTTGGCTGGAATTCCGGCGCTTTTGTTGACGGTGGGAGCTTTATTGGTGACAGAGACACCCAACAGTTTAGTTGAAAGAGGTCGTCTCGATGAAGGAAAAGCCGTTCTTCGTCGAATGGTTTACATCCTAGCCGTTGATTATATCACATTAATCAATGGTCATTAATAACACTGAAGCTTCGGTCGTTTTTGGGGTTTACACTTTGCAATTTGTATCTAGATTTTCACTTTATTTACTTTCTCAAAACGAACCCTCGATCTCAAGGTGAAACCGGATTTGTAGTTTCCATGGCAAGAAATTCGAATTCTGATGAGGCTTTTTCGTCAGAGGAGGAAGAAGAGCGGGTTAAGGATAATGAAGAAGAAGAAGATGAGGAGGAGCTCGAGGCTGTTGCTCGTTCTTCTGGCTCCGAAGAGGACGAAGTAGCCACCGCCGCTAACGAATCCCCAGTTTCTGACGGTGAGGCTGCCCCTGTTGATGATGATTACGAGGTAGATGCAGTATGCTTTGATTTGATGGCTGTAATTTACGAATTCTCAGTAAATTGTGTCCTTTTGTACTTAGCATTTCATTACATGTAATGTATTTGGCATGCATGTCTTCGTTCATTCGTTACTTCTAGTAGTTCGCTTCTGTTTGTTGTGGAATGAAACTTCGTCGAATGCCTGCACGGTTGCTCATTGTTGGAATGTGGTATATGCAGGACGAAGAAGATGATGAGAAAGCCGAAATCAGCAAACGTGAGAAAGCAAGACTTAAGGAGATGCAGAAGTTGAAGAAGCAGAAGATTCAGGAGATGCTAGACTCACAAAATGCTTCCATTGATGCGGATATGGTGCGTCGTTTGAAGTAACCTATTTTAAGTTTAAGTTGCGTTTCCTTCTTGTGTATGTATTGACGAATTTGAATTGTTCTATGCAATCAGAACAACAAGGGAAAAGGGAGACTGAAGTATCTTCTTCAGCAAACTGAGTTATTTGCCCACTTTGCTAAAGGTGATCCATCTTCTTCTCAGAAAAAGACTAAAGGAAGGTGTGTTGGGTGCAGTTGATTCCTAAATATCAGTTCATTCATTATTTTTGGTCTCAAAATATATTGTTGTTAGCATAACCCTGATTTCATTGGGTTTTAACTTTTAACTTCAGAGGTCGTCATGCATCCAAAATAACCGAAGAGGAGGAAGATGAAGAGTATCTAAAGGAAGAAGAGGATGGGTTGACTGGATCTGGAAACACACGGTTGCTCACACAGCCCTCCTGTAAGTACCCGTGTGTTGCTCTTTAGTCTAGGGGTGTTGCATATTGATTAGCTGTCTGAGAACAAGAAGTAAGGTGTGAATGACAAATCGTCCATTTCTGTGGCGTGCAGTGTTCCTTATAGCTATTTTGTGATGTGCACAGTAAATTTTGTGGGAAAACATAGGATTCATATTTGTCATCTCAATTTACAGGTATTCAAGGAAAGCTAAGAGATTACCAGCTAGCTGGTTTAAACTGGCTCATTCGTCTCTATGAGAATGGCATTAATGGAATTCTTGCTGATGAAATGGTAACAACCACTCCCTCAATTAAGTTTTTCTTATTTTCTCTGATGTTCTGTTAACCATTTATTGTCCTTTGGGCTAGGGTCTGGGGAAGACGCTTCAAACTATTTCTTTGTTGGCTTACCTTCATGAATACAGGGGAATCAATGGTCCTCATATGGTAGTTGCTCCAAAATCAACCCTTGGTAATTGGATGAACGAGATTCGTCGGTTTTGTCCTGTCCTACGTGCTGTGAAGTTTCTTGGTAATCCTGAGGAAAGGGTAAGTCACGACCTGTCTGCCATTTTAAAGTTTTATGTTAATGTTTAACCCAGGATCTTGAGATCTCTTTTAACAACGCAGAGACATATCCGTGATGACCTGCTAGTTGCTGGGAAATTTGATATTTGTGTCACAAGTTTTGAGATGGCCATCAAAGAGAAGACAGCACTACGCCGGTTTAGTTGGCGTTATATTATAATTGATGAAGCACATCGAATCAAGAATGAAAATTCACTCCTTTCAAAAACCATGAGAATTTTTAGCACTAATTATCGGCTTCTTATCACTGGAACCCCGCTTCAGGTTTTTGCTCAATCCTATTCTTGAATATTTGGACACTCAAGTTTTCTTTTCTTTTTTCAATTGCTCTATTTGTATGCTGAAACCACTTTTCTTGGACGAATCTGTTGCACTCTTTGAAACAATGCTGTTTAGATGGTTATACTCATATTTTCTTCGTATATGCAGAATAATCTCCATGAACTGTGGGCTCTTCTGAATTTTCTTCTGCCTGAGATTTTTAGTTCGGCAGAGACTTTTGATGAATGGTTCCAAATGTCTGGTGAGAATGACCAGCAAGAAGTTGTTCAACAACTTCATAAGGTATGGATGTTCATATCCTTCAATCAAGTTTCTCCTGTCTTAGTAGTAGGTCAATCATATTCCCTCATCTTCTTAGGTTCTTCGACCATTTCTTCTGCGAAGACTAAAGTCAGATGTTGAGAAAGGCTTACCACCGAAGAAGGAGACCATACTTAAAGTTGGTATGTCTCAGATGCAAAAGCAATACTACAAGGCTTTACTGCAGAAGGATCTTGAAGCGGTTAATGCTGGTGGAGAACGTAAACGTCTGCTGAACATTGCAATGCAATTGCGTAAATGCTGCAATCACCCTTATCTCTTCCAGGGTGCAGAACCTGGCCCCCCATATACCACGGGAGATCACCTTATAACAAATGCTGGTGAGACTAGCATTCAAACTAGATCCTTCAGATTTCTGTGGAAATTGTTTTATGAAGCATCTGTATATTGTTCTTATTAGGTAAGATGGTTCTCTTGGATAAATTGCTCCCTAAGTTGAAGGAACGTGATTCAAGGGTTCTGATATTTTCTCAGGTAAAAGCCAATGCAGAACAGCTGATGACAATAGTTTTTACAGTTCATCTTTTTTCTATTTGAGTCTGAGTGTTGCTCTTTTCTCTCCTTATATTATGTCAGATGACAAGACTTTTGGATATTCTTGAAGATTATTTAATGTATCGTGGTTACCTATATTGCCGTATTGATGGAAACACTGGTGGTGATGAACGAGATGCCTCCATAGAAGCCTACAACAAGCCAGGAAGCGAGAAATTTGTTTTCTTGTTATCTACTAGAGCTGGAGGGCTTGGTATCAATCTGGCTACTGCAGATGTTGTGATCCTGTATGATAGTGATTGGTAAGTCTCTTGTCATTGTCCACTGTAGTTTACTAGTTTTCTCTTCATGTTTGATGAGTCTGGCGGATTGTGGCAGGAACCCACAAGTCGATTTGCAAGCTCAGGATCGTGCCCATAGGATTGGTCAAAAGAAAGAAGTTCAAGTGTTTCGATTTTGCACTGAGGTTGGTCTTCTCCCCATGTATTTAAAGTAAGAACAGCCTCAGGGAACTTCAGATTTATTCCGTGTTGGTTATTTAACAGTCAGCTATTGAGGAGAAAGTGATTGAAAGAGCTTACAAGAAGTTGGCACTTGACGCTCTGGTTATTCAACAAGGGAGATTGGCTGAGCAGAAAAGTAAGTGCTTTATACTGTGATTGCGGATGCTTTGGTTCAGCTCTGACAGAATTAATATATATATATATATATATATATATATATCCTTACTTTGCAGCTGTCAATAAGGATGAGTTGCTTCAGATGGTGAGATATGGTGCTGAGATGGTGTTCAGTTCTAAAGATAGCACAATCACAGACGAGGATATCGATAGAATCATTGCCAAAGGAGAGGAGGCAACAGCTGAACTTGATGCCAAGATGAAGAAATTCACCGAAGATGCGATACAGTTTAAAATGGATGACAGTAAGTGTGTCATGACTATTTTTTTCCCTTTTACGCTGTGTTATTATGCAATGTTGATAATTTATTGTTTGATCTGTTGTAGGTGCTGACTTCTATGATTTTGATGATGACAATAAGGTAACTCTTGTATATTTCTTCGCAGTCTAATCTTTCATGCTCTGCATTGCTGAAAATAAAATTTACTGATATATTTTAAATTTTGTGTTATAGGATGAGAACAAGCTTGACTTTAAAAAGATAGTGAGCGACAATTGGAATGATCCACCAAAGCGGGAGAGAAAGCGCAAGTAAATGTTACTTCTGTCTTATACATTGTGCGGTACTGTTTTGCCGTGCCTTCATTAAACTTTATCTAACACAAAGGCCCCTTTTGGTTTATCTACTGTAACTTCAGCTACTCTGAATCTGAATACTTTAAGCAAACATTGCGGCAAGGTGCTCCAGCTAAACCTAAAGAGCCTAGAATTCCCCGCATGCCTCAGTTGTGAGTACCTCAACAAACGTTACTCTCATTGTTGAAGTGTCTTCTCGCTGTCGATGATACTTGTCACTAGAAATCTAATATCTTGTCCATCCTGCAGGCACGATTTCCAGTTCTTTAACATTCAGAGATTGACCGAGTTGTATGAAAAGGAAGTACGCTATCTTATGGTTGGGCTCTCTAATTGAAACACTTGTCACTGGTTTGTTGTGTTTAAGAGACATTTTTTTCGACTAATTAAAACAACGCTTTGGTTTCAGCAAACACATCAAAAAAATCAGTTGAAAGACACAATTGATGTTGAAGAACCAGAAGGTCGAGCTCATTTTCTCAGTATTACCTCCATGTTACCATGTTTTACAACGAACTTATAAATAAAAATTATTTTTGTTAGGTGGAGATCCCTTAACTGCTGAAGAAGTAGAAGAAAAGGAGCGACTATTGGAGGAGGCAAGCAAATACGTTTAATGCTAAGGTGGTTTTAGAAATCTGATCTATTTGCGCTTCATATAATTCTTCATATTGTTAATTTCCAGGGATTCTCAACATGGAGCAGACGAGACTTCAATACTTTCCTTAGGGCTTGTGAGAAGTATGGCCGCAATGACATAAAAAGCATTGCCTCTGAGATGGAAGGAAAGACAGAGGAGGAAGTTGAAAGATATGCCGAAGTATTCAAAGAGCGATACAAGGAACTGAACGGTATGTAAACACCTTTAGATGCTAAGTGATGTACACATATCTGCTTAAGTAAGTCTCACCTCAAAATATAACTCATGTCCTCATTTTCCCTTTAAATTGTAGATTATGATAGAATCATTAAGAACATTGAGAGAGGAGAGGCAAGAATCTCTAGGAAAGATGAAATCATGAAAGCCATAGGGAAGAAACTTGATCGGTACAGAAACCCTTGGCTTGAACTCAAGATTCAATATGGTCAGAACAAAGGGAAACTGTACAATGAAGAGTGCGACCGTTTCATGGTCTGTCATTATCTTATTTCCTTTTGCGCTGATTTGTTTTTACCGATTTGGTCATGAAGTCTGATTAACATTTGTTATTTGAAATAGATCTGCATGATCCACAAACTTGGGTATGGGAACTGGGATGAGCTAAAGGCAGCATTCAGGACATCGCCCTTGTTCAGGTTTGACTGGTTTGTGAAATCCCGCACGAGTCAGGAACTTGCAAGAAGGTGCGACACTCTGATTCGACTGATTGAGAAAGAGAATCAAGAGTTTGATGAAAGAGAGAGGCAAGCTCGTAAAGAGAAGAAGCTCGCGAAGGTAAATTGTAGTATTGTTATTCAACATATAAAGTTGTAGTCTTTTGATTTTATTTCCTTTGAGAATGCTTAATGCTTTTTGTTCTGGTTTTTTAATCTTTGAAGAGTGCTACACCATCAAAACGACCTGTAGGAAGACAGGAGAGTCCTTCATCAAACAAGAAGCGAAAGCACCTTTCGATGAGATGAGATTCTGTGTTTATGGATTTGTTAAGATTTTTGTTGTTAGATATATAATTAAGCCAATTATAAAACAATATCAAATCAACTTTTATCTGCTTTGGTGAATGTTGCCCTGGTTCTATATGGATTCAATGAAAATGAATTGATTTTAATTTTCCATCACTGAAAATAGTGTTGTTCTACACTTGCAGAAACAGGAATATAAAGTTTTGAGGCCATTGGAAGGCAACTTAGGTATTTAAGCAGAAGTACATTAAATTGAATTGACAAAGTCTGGTCTGTAGCTAATTTCCCAAACTGCTTACAATATTGGCTTGGTGTCGAGTTCAGGTGGAAAGGACATAAAAATCCTTAACAATATCAGTAAACACGAATACTTGCAGTCGAATTTGGGTGGAGAAGGAGACGACGTGAACATACGATACTCAGTTTCTATCTTACTTGGTGGACTTCTTCTTACTGCTCCAGATTTAAAGAACACTCATGAAAGAAAATGGGGGGTTTTTAGGAATCGAATGTTGCTTGAAGAAGGCCATTTATTCGTTATTGTATTCAAGAAGAAAAAAACAAAAGAGAGAAAATAGAAAGAGATGACCGTATGAGAGAGAATATATTATATATGGACAAATGGTAAATGACAGAAGCGTTGGTCTCTCTGCTTCCATCAAATCTCAGACCCCAAAAATAATCTCCTTTTTCTCTTTTACTTACTGTTGTTGCTTAGTTCATGAAGAATTGAGGATATTTTTCAACTTGAAGTCTTAGCTTCTATGCTGCCACTGGCACTAGCTGAGTCACCACTTGTCTCAGCTGGCTCTGGCTGGCTTAAGCCACTGACCATTGAAGGAACTGCAACAGTCACAACCTCTGTTGTGGCTTCATTGCTTGAGCTTACTGGAGCTGATGAGCCACTGAGTGAGGATGATCCGATTGGGTATGGCGCCACAGGCATATCGGTTAGTGAAGATGCTGAAGGGCTGTAGCTAAGCGAAGAGCTCATTGAGTGATCAAACTTACAAGCCGGTCCAAACTTGCAGATTCCGTGTTGCGCAAAGTGAGTGCATTGTGCTACGCCCTATCCAATATAGCGAACTGTTGTCTCATACCAAGGCTAGCAAAAAAAAATTCTTATGGGATCGAGTTTGTGTCCATGGAGAACGAGAAAAGACTTACGGGACGAAGTGGCAGGCCAATGGAGCTGAGGAGAACACCAGTTTTAGGTGTAACTGCATCTACAGGATGATGGTATCTGCACGAAGATCCAAATTTACAGTCACCAGTTCTGATGAAGTATTGACACTCAGGTTGATCAGGTCGCTGAGGAAATTCTTTTGAGGTATTTGAAGGTCCTGATTGATATGTTCCTGTATATCCAGTTGCTGAAGGAGATAACGGTGTGAATCCATAAACAGAGCTCGATCCCATAGACGGTTGAGTTCCTGGCGAAGGCATCGCACTTAAAGAAGCCTACAAAAATAAGAAAGAGTATTAGCAAAAGAGTAGCAATGAAGAAACACAAAAAACACGAGATAAAGGCTTCAAAGATAAAATACCTGGTAAGGATTCCAACCAGGGTGTGGAACCATTCCCGGAGGCAAAACCATTGGAGGACCATAATGGCCTTGAAGATATGAACCAGGTAAAAGAGAAGGTCTTGTCAAAACTAAACCATATTGTTGAGATGAAGGAGCAGATTGAGATTGAAGTGTAGGATAGATAGTCTGTAGCTGCGGCTGTGGCTGTGGTTGTGTCTGTTGTTGCTGAGGTGGTCCCTGTACAGCAAGTGGAACGGGATGGTTGAATCTACAAGTCAAACCAAATTTACACTGACCGGTTCTCATGTAATAAGAGCACTCTTTCTCTCCCTGCAAATCAATATACAAAAGCTTAAAGCTGATGATACAATACAATGTGGAAGCACCAATGAACCATTTGAGAGTAGAACACAAACCGGACGTAACGGTAACCCCAAATAACTTAGCGAGACGGGCGCAACGGAACCACCACCTTGCCTAGGATGATGATACTTGCATGAAGCACCAAATTTACATGTTCCCGTTCGCATAAAATGCTGGGCAAAATACAAAAAGCAATCTAAAGTTCACAGATTTGTCTCAAACAGATTGAAACTGCATTGCTCAAAACTAGAACATTGTTTGTCGCATCAAAAAGAGGTTCAGATTAAGAAAAACCTGACAAACTGGATGTCCCATTCTCTCCGGTAAAGCTCCAGCTTCTCCTCTCACACCTCCAACAACCTAAACATCAAATCAGAGTTAGTAACTGATCTGATAACTAAATTTACTGATTCAACGATCTTTATCATCAGAATTAGTAACTGATCTGAGAAATTGAAAATTGGTGAATAAGGAGAATCCAAAATTAGGAACTTTTACCGCTCCACGATCTCGTGGATGATTAAACCGACATCTTGACCCGTACCCGCAAACACCGGTTCTCAAGTAATAAATACAGTCGGGCTCGTCGGGTCGCTCCGGGTACGATTCTCCTCCTCCTCCGCTACCACCGCTCAACCCTAACCTCCACATCGAAGCTACAAAACATGCCTTTGAATCAAAATTCTTCAATCTCACAAAGCTAATCGCAAAGTAAGCTCATTTAACAAGACATTATGCAGGAAATCATTAACCATTTCCTTCAACTCCAGTTTCGCCTCCATGAGAGGTCCATTCATGAGATGGATCCGATCGCGACCTTTCTTCACCGGCGCGACCGTACCGCTCCATATTATACCCTAACCTCTCCGGTAGGGAGACAAATCCCGGAAAAACAGCTAAAGAAGAACACTTTATCGATTTTGTCAGAATGTGAGCTCCGATCAAAGAATGAGTGAAAGAAAGAGAAAAACAAAACCCAGATCGAAGTTTCGCTTCCACACCACTCTCAGTCGCTTGATCTCTAGCTTCAAAGCTCAAACTTTTTTGAACTAAAATAAAATTTAATTATTTTTATATAATTTTCGGCTTCGATTTTCCTTTTTTTTTTTTAATATCAAAGTTATTTTCTTTTTGGAAGTGGTGAGAAGTTTTGATCTTTCTTTATGCGTGCTCGCCTTTTTCGTGGGTGTTTTGCCGGTGGTGGTTAATATACGCGCCAAACATATTATTATTCTCTTCTCTTTTTTTTTTTTTTGTTTCTTCTACTTTTCTTTTTTTATTAATTTCCTTTTCACATTTTAGGAAAATATTAAAATATATAACCCAAACAAATTAAAAATATTATATGATACAAATACAATTTTTTATAATCGAATTCAGATAAAGAAAAATAATAAATGACATTTAACTAGTTAATCAAATAAATTTTATATTTACAAAAATATTATGTTATGAAATACAATTATAAAGCTTTAACTAAGATTAAAAGTCCACTTAGAGCAGCGCATTTGCATAATCCGGGATCGAGTCTCCATGCCTACATTATGTAGGAATTTGACTATTGGACCGGCTAGTTGTGATCAAATATAATTTGCCGTTAACAAAAAAAAGAAGGATTAAAAGTAATTTAGAACAGGTTGTTCTTATTCTGATCACTAGGCTACTATATTGGGTGACACTTTAAATCATTGAGTATAAATATCAATCTATTTTGATTTGTTGTTTATTTATTGATTAATGTATAGGAAAGGGACGTTGATTATTAGATTCTTTTAGTATATATAAATACATTACTAGATTTTACAAAACTTAGTATAGCCAAGTTAATTCTTCTTTTAGTTACTTTTGTACATATTAGAATAAATTGCAAATTTCTTACAACACTAGTGATTGTCTACAATTACTCAACTATGATGAAAAACATTGAAGACAAAGTTCTTTTTGTGTGTTTTACAATATCATGGTTTTAAAACCTTTTTCTTTACAGTTGAAAAATGCTATTTAAAATATTGGGATATGGTAAAAAGTTTTATCAATATATATATATATATGGATATGGCTGTTTAGTTTTTTATTTATTTTTTTAATACGTAGAAAGTGAAAAATATTTTAAAAGGTGAATCATCTAATTATTTCTAATTGGTTAATAAAAATAAATGAAACATGATGTCCCAGTAGCCCATGAGCATGGGCAGTATATAATATAATATAATATGATTTTGTTTGTTTCCATTCACATAACTCAATTGCCTATAAATTTACTTACAAATATATATATATATATTATAATTACAAAGATGCAAAAGTTACAAGAAGAACAAGTAACAGACCAATGATTTTGACTGATAATATATATACAACTACACAATAAGAGGAACCAATCAAAAACTTTGCTTACAGATTATTTTGGTCACTATTCAGTAGTCAGTACGACAAAACTTTTCATATTTTGGTTATGACTTTATAGTTTTCCATATTATTTACAAAATTATTGTGTTTCTTTTATTTTGTAGTATTAAATTGGATCAATAAGCGTCTGATGTTCAGTTGCTTAGATAGGCGCGTGAGCGATTTAGAATATAATTTAGGAGCAATAAGATCCTTTACATCACTTAAAAGAAGTCAAATAGGTTTGGTCATGACATGACTAATCCAACGGCAACAAAAAGCATTAAGGTGATCACCAACGGTCCAGATTTATCCAAATGTCACTGTCCATTGAACTGATGACCAAACGAACCAGAGAGCTCATTGAGTGTAGTAGGTAAACAAGCCCATTCTATTCCAATGTTCAAAATTAAACCTTATATGAGTTTTCTTTTGATATTCCTAATTTAAGTAATATATTATCATTTTTTTTAAATTCGGCTATATTTAAATGTTAAAAGAACCCGATCAAATTATGATATTTTTTGAATTCAGGTAACTAACTACTATTGTCCTTATTTTTCTTCATTATATATACCATTGTATAAACTACACCACAAACATGGTGGTATATGAATTTTGAATTTATATTACCTTAAATATTTGTTTAAAATTTATATTTGTTTAACTTTAAAAAATTAATTTATTATATTAATTGTATATAGTATATATTTGAATTTCTATTACCTTAAATAAGCAATGTAAGATTTTGTGCATCCAATATAATTTTCCATATCAAATAAGAATAATCAAGATTTTTTTGTTAATAAGTAATCATTATATTGATAAAATCTGAATCATAATTTAAAATTTTAAAATAAAGTAAAATGATAATTGAATTTATCACATGATACCTAGTTAAATCGAAAATATGTTTTTTTTTCTGACAACAATCAAAAATAAGTTAATTAGACTATCTATTTTTGGCTAACAACCAGACTTAGATTAATTATATAATAATTGAAATAATAAGTGACTATAGTTGGGAAATTAAGAGGTACTTGAGTAAACTAGGAGTATCAATTCGATGTCACCTCATGGAACAAAGAAAAAGGTTTAGTTGTTTGTAAAGTGAAAAAGCGGAAATTAGTCAGCCGAATAAGCATTAAAAGCATTATGCAAAAGAAGTTTAAGAGTAATTAATAAGAGATAAGTTAAGTAATTTTTGGTAAAATAATAGAAAAAATGAAGAAGCTTTGACTTGGACAAGAATGAGCCACATGTGATGAGCTTTTGGAGATTGTGTAATTCCCCAAAGGATCTTTTGGACCGTAACATTCCTCCTTTCTTCATCTACCAAATGTCGGCGAGATCAATTTTACTTTTGTTTCTTTATTATTTTAATTTTTAATTCATTTTATTTTTATTTTTAATATTATACAGTGAATTCTCATTTAAATTATAATATTGGACGGAGTAAGGCACGATAACATCGTTGTCTTATTTGCATGACGTTTTACTTATTTCATTTTTAGGATGATATCTTCTTTTCTTTCCATAGCAATTATACAGGTACCTCTAGATATTATAAATCTGTAAAGCATTGGGGTGTAAATATGGATAATTCGACTTCAATATTCGTCTATCTGAAGACAATAATAGATCTCTTTTTCACCTATGAATCTGAACATAAAGTTTAGTTGAATGCAAACACTTACTACTTTCGGATTTGGAGGATTGGAGCCGAAAAGTATGAACCTCTTGGTTAACAAAAGAAAACAAAATAAACAATAATAATAGATATGGTTCGAACCATATCGGTGAATGAGAGAAGTTGGTATTTTGAAGCAGTTTTTTTTTTGTTTTTGGTAAATTTTTGGTTGGATAAATCATAAGTATACGATACAGAAGAATTGAGAAAAGGAAATCGCCCGACCTAAACAACACATTTATGGATAGTTTATAATAATAAAGAGTAAGAAGCTAGGAGCCTCTAAACCATAGTGCAAGAGAACCTTGGAAACGCGTGAGATCATGACGAGCCAAACATATGTCACAGACCTTCATATCGATGATTTTGAAAAGAATAAGTGCGGGAACAAAGTTGTGGTTAAAGATCCTCTCATTGCATTACCGCCAGATGTGGTAGATGATCGCTTGTGAAGCGATAAGTTTGAGTGATCGTTCAGCCTCAACTTGTTGGGGCCGATGAAGCTATCAGAGGAAAGGGATGTTAGAATTAACACCAAGATTAACTATACTTGCGGAAAATAAAGAGAGAATTAAGGGAGAATATTAGAGAAGACTCTTCTCTTCTTCTTACTTATGAAAACATCTTACAATGAGTGTTTATATAGAAGGAGAAACAAGAGAGAAAAGGCAAAGTAGAAAAAGGAAAAATAGAAAAAAGGAAAAATAGGAAAAGAGAAAATTCCCTTGACCTTAGCTTTTGTTGTAGATCCCGGGTCTCCAGACCATAGAAAGTTCCTACATAGATTGTTGATCTCTTTGATGCATCGATTTGGGAGGACAAATGATGCACACCAGTAGGCAAGAATGCTTTGTATCATCGCGGATAAGAGCTGCAATCTTCCAGTGAATGAGAGATGTCTGGAAGTCAAGCTTAGGAGACGAGACCTGATTCTCTCAATGAGGAGATTACAATCCGATCTTTTTAATTTTCCTGGGAGTAGAGGAACTCCCAGGTACCTCAATGGCATGACTCCCTCATCAAAGCCGAAGGAAGCTGCTATAAGGGATCAGTCCATTGAAGATACACTAGCCATGAACAGAGATGTTTTGTTTCGATTCATTGATAGACCTGATAAGGAAGCAAATTGATCCAACGAATTTACAATAGAGTGTAAGGAGGAGTGAGTACCATCGAAGAAAACCATCACATCGTCGACAAAGACGAGGTTAGAGACTCTGGGATTTATGGATCTCGGGTGTGGCCCTATCAGACCCATGGAGAACCTAGTTGCCAACAGCCTCGAGAATACGTCCATTGCGAGTACAAACAGTGGAGGCGACAAAGGATCACCTTGCTGGAGGCCTCTTGACCCTTTGAAATATCTACATAATTTGCCATTAACTGCGATGGAAAATCTAGTGGTGGAAATACACTGCTCCACCCACCGGATAAACTTATGGGGGAATTTTATTGCCCTAAGGATATCCAAGATAAATCGCTAATCCAAAGAGTCAAAATATTTTTTAAGGTCTATTTTTAACATACCTCGCCTAGACGTATTTGGTTTGTTATAGCCCTGAACGAGTTCGGAGGCTAATAGCACGTTCTCGACAATCTGCCTGCCACCAATGAAAGCTGTTTGGTTCTCTGATATCATGCTTGGGAGCATGCTCTATAGTATGCGGGCAAGCAACTTTGAACACACTTTGTACATGGCATTGATACAGGAGATAGGTCTGAAGTCTGTAAGGTGTTCTGCATTCTGGATTTTTGGTATCATTGTGATAGATGTGGAATTCCAATGAGGCTCTAGTTTTCCGGTTGAGAAAAATTCTAAAATCGCGTATGAGACCTCAGTACCAATGATGTCCCCGCAATGTTTAAGGAACTCAGCTGTATAGCCGCCGGGTCCTGGTGCTTTATCAGCAGGAAGCGCAAAGAACTCAGCCCTGATTTTGTCTATAGCGAAAGGTCTCTCCAATAGGAATTTATGATCCTCGTCACATCTGAATGGGTGCGTCACTGCTATCAATGGAATGGAATATGGCTTTGGATTGAACGCAGGCCCCAAAAGGATTTTGGAAAAATTCACACAAGATGATTTGATCATGCTTAGATCGGATAGCCGAGAGCCGTTGTCAAGAACCAGAGTATGGATATGGTTAGATGCGTTCCGAGCAGCTACACAACGGTGGAAGAACCCTGTGTTTTGATCACCCTCTTTGAGCCATCTCACTCTTGACTTTTTTTTAAGAAAGATTTCTTCCGCTTGAGATAATTCCTTCCACATCTTCTGTGCATTAAGTTCTACCGCAACTGATGCTGTAGAAGTTCTACTTAGCATTGTAGATTGGGTTGATCTGAGGGATGCAAGGGCCTCTGCGGATCATTTTTGTATCCCTGAGAAAAAAGAATGGTCAAAAATTTTGATTGAGCGCTTTAGGGATTTAAGTTTCCGGCTGATAATGTGCATTTTAGTGCATGAGCCTTCTAAGGATGGCCATACATCTGCGATTGAAGCTTTAAACTCTGGGTGGGATAGCAAGTGTTTATTGAATCTAAACGGTTTCTTTGGTTTTGGGCCCTTTATTGCGATTCTGATACAACTCACTGAGTGGTCCGAGAAGAGAGGTTCCTCAAACCTTACCATTGCTTCAGGGAAATCGAACAACCATTGATCATTCCCTAAAACCTTATCCAACTTCTCAGCAATAGGGTTTAAGAGGCAGTGATTCCACCAAGTGAATGTAGGACCTTGGAAAGGCAAGTCAAAGATTCCAGCCTTTTGGAGACAACTTATGAGATCTTTACTACCCGCAGAAACATTGTCGAATTCTGATTGAAGGGAGTATTCGGATGGGAATAACGTTTGGTTGAAGTCCCAAGCCACTATCAAATGAGAGGTCCTTAGGTTTTGATTCTCAGCAATGGTTTCAAGTTCCCTCCACAGGGTACTACGAACAGGTCTATTATTTTGAGGCATACACGAATGTGGCAGTGAAGTTGATCCTCCTCTCGGGCATCAAGAAGCCGCATGTCAACTGCTGGAGAGATTTATGGTATACCAAAATTGAGGTTGATGGATCCCAAACCACCCAAAACTTTCCTAGATGAGAAAATTCATAGTTTGTTTCGTATCTCCACCACAGGACAATTCTTTCCAAGATTCTGCTTGCATTTGGTTCCAAAACATGTGTCTCAATTAGACAACCAAAAATAAGGTGATTCCTTTGACACCAACTCTTTAACCTTTGCTGTTTATGGGGGTCATTTAACCCTTTTATGTTCCAACAAAAAAACAGCATCACAAAAACGATGGTTGAGTTTAGTGGCTGGGGAGGTGGTTATCTCCCAAAATTGCAGCTTGTTGCACTTCTGAAGACTGATTCTTCTTTTTCTTCTTATTCTTCTTATTTTTCGTCGATGTGACTGGAGTGAATTCACCAGCCCCAATTCCTTTGATGTGTCGGTATTGGTAACAGGTGGAGGTTCTGTAGCTGACTCTGGGAGGACTGGAGGGATGGTAGGTTTAACTGGAGAGTTGGCTCTGCGATGAGATGCATTACAGCCAGGATCCGGTGGCTTCGTGGATTCAGACCTCGATTTACCATTTTGGGCTTCGAGTATGAGATTGGGAGAAGGTGGGGATTCAGTGGCTGGATCTGTCTTAGTTTTGTGGTGAGAAGGGCACAGACAATCCTCGTGGTAAGCCTTGCGACAGAGACGACACATCGGTGGTTGCTGGGGACACCACTTAGATGTGTGACCTGCTTCTGAACATAGGCGACAAATAGGGGGTAAATGCTCTGACAAGAAACCTCTATTCGTCCGATGTCACCAGACTTTATTGATAGTAAAAATGCTAGTATAACGAGCAAGGAAGTAAAAAATTGTTGAAAGTCTAAAAATCTGTTTTTTTCTTTTTGTCAACTGCATATTATATAATCAAGGATCACCTCGGCAATAAATTATAATGGATATCATAAACATTATCTCGAATACAAGGAGATAGAGTATCTGCTTTTATAGCTAAACTCTGTTGTATTATGATAATTTTGTATTCGCTGAATTTTTTCTCTTTTATAGCTGAACTCCACAACTTTTTATTATGAGATTCTTTTTCAACGTTTTTCCTATGATCTCGTCGTTTCTACCTCTTTTGTCTTGCTTGTTCTCGTTTAAACAAAGTTTCAACTCACCTTGGTTCGTGGGTTTGTGCCTTTTTAATCTCTGAGGCCTTAATTCTTATATATTTGAGTTTATTTAGCATTAATGAGTCTTATACCAATACAATCTAATTAAACCATCTCGAGACAACTCATAGACTGATTAGACCAGTAATTTTCGAGTCTTTTCACAATGGCATCTTCATCTAAAGTTCATATGTTTCTTCCGAAAACTTTAACCGACAAGAAACATTGACTCATAAAGATTGTAGAATCATTGTACAAGAGATTTAACCTTTATTCTTTTTGTTTTGTTTTTCATATTGTGAAGCTTAGTAAGAGCTTTTGTTTTGCCCATCTTCATCAGATGATACCTTAGAAAGAAGGTCCAAAGAAGAAGTCAAAGATCAAATATATTCTTAAAATGTTATTCCTTATCAAGATAAAATCAAAGAGGAGAGATACCTCAACATCTTCAAATTGAGGTTTCGACCTGTTGAATCACTTTTTCTTAATTCTAAGTTCCACCTGAAAACATCAGAAGATATATTCTCATAACATTATGCTTTGATTCCTTCTTATCAGAAACATCAGAAAATTTTGACAAGATTGTGATCAACAGAAGGGGAAAAACCATTAGGGTATGGTTTCATAACATTTCAACGATTACTTAAATTGAAAGAGGCCCAATATAACCCAAATAAATTATATTGTGAGCCAAATTGACAAGGCCCAATGTGACGAATATGTTCATTCTGATTAACATCGTAACAGAATATAATAATCATGCTTAAGAACCATAAAACAAAATATTTTATAAACAATTAAACCACCACATGTTAGGACAATATATTATAAAAATTATACATTGGTTGTTATCCTTTCTTATATAAAATAAAAATACATAGTCTAACTAACATTGGAAGCGCAATTATTTCTGTCCTGGATCAATTATTCTGCCCATTATCTTATATTAATTTGATGAGATAATATGGGCCGACATTGAATTTTAAATAATATAAAAATGTAGCAGTTAATTCGGAATATCTGTGGTCCGTGGACAAATATTTTCAGGAATATCCGAATGTACAAAACTGAAATGCAAGTGCACAAAATTTCCAAAACAGTAAAAGGACCATCAATGATTCAATTGCATCGTAACATCTCCAACTTAATACGTGTTTTGTATCAATAAAAGATATGCTCAATACTGTCCTTGAGTTCTATTAAAGATAACAGATTTATCAAACATTTATGGAATATATTGACACATTAACTTTAAGTGACAAATTATTTATTACTCAATTTTTTTTAATATTCTTGTTTTAGAAAAATTATTTAAACTCAAGTGTTATTAAATTAATAATTTTAAAAACACAATCACATGCAAATGGTTCTTAGCCTAGTGGCTGGCGATAAGCCCACTTAACACAGCTCAATTGCATAACCAGGGATCGAGTCCCCCTACATTATTATAAATTTGACTACTAGGGCAACCAGTTGTGCCCCAATATAAAAGATTTTTTAGTTAAAACACACAAAAACCCAAATCTCATGGTTTTATATAGAGTTTTAGAAGATTTTGTCACAAATCATAAGAATTTTCGTGAATTCATCTAAAATCATATGAAATTTCATAAAATCTAAATCATTTACAATCTCTCAAAATCCATGGTTTAATACACCCCTTAAAGTTATTTTTCTCAATCGTATCAAATTTTATAATGTTTGACTTATATACAAACCAAAATTAAAGCAAGACTAGTTTACAATCTATGTAAACCTAATTAAACCAAGTATAGTGTCTTGACATTTTCCCTCAAGATGGAGGTGCATAGATACCATGGACACCTATCTTGCTTATGAGTGAATAATATGTTGTCGGATAAAGAGCTTTGGTGATAACATTAGCCAACTAGTGATCAGTCCAAACATACATGGTCTTGAGAAGCCATTCTTTTATCTTCTCTCTCACTTTATGACATGCCATTCAACGTGTTTAGTTCATTCATGTAACACGAGATTGTTTGAAATATGTATAGTAGCAATGTTATCACAGTAGAGATAGGTAGGTAAGGTGATATGAACATGCAAATCTTGAAGGATCCATGTTAACCATATTAGACTTTAATGGCCATAGATATGGTGCGGTATTCAACTTATGTTGAACTCAAAGAGATTGTGTCGTGCTGTTTAGATTTGCAAGTAACAAGAGAATCACCGAGAAACATAACATAGCTTGTAATAGATTGATGAGTGTCAGTGCAAGCACCTCAATTAGAATCAATATAACCACGAATATCAAAATTAGCATCATCAGAGTAAATAATGCTTTGTCCAATTGTACCCTTCAAATAGTGTAACACCTTGAATAACTTTGAGATGAACATCACGAGGTGCGGCATAATATTGTGCAAGTTTAGAGACAACAAACACAATACCAAAACGAGTTACGGCTAAGTATTGAACCTTTATAATTAGTTAACGATATTGTTTAACATCTTCAAGTAGTTCACCATCACTTTGAGACATCTTCTAGTTTGGATCCATTGGTATTGTGGAGGGTTTACAATTACTGATACACGTAGACTCAATAAGATCCATGACATATTTCCTTTGACAAATTGAGATCCCAGCAGCGAATTAAGCAATCTCAAGGCCTAGGAAAATTTTTAGAGGACCAAAATCTTAAAGATTAAACACTGAGCTGAGATGAAACTTTGAGTCAACAATAGCAGAATCATTAGTGCTAGCTATGAGTATCTACATACGCAACCTAGAGAAAGCTTTATATAAATTTCTTCATCTAACTCACCATTGAGGTAGGCATTGGATATATCTAACTGAGTTAGAGTCCACTTCATCTTTGTTGCAAGAAAAAGAATAAGTTTCACATTAGCCATTTTGGCAATTGCTGAAAAGGTATCAAGATAATCAATACATTCATGTTGAGTATAGCCTTTGACAACTAATTTGGCCTTGAACCTTTCTATAGTGCCATATTCATTATATTTGATATCCAGTTACACACAAAACATTTCTTCCCCTCAGGCAGTTCACAAATGGTCCATGTTCATTTCTAGCCTTGGACATATGGTTCTTTGGTTTGGTTCGGTTCAATTATTTCAGTTTTTGATTCTTAAAACATAGTAACCAATAAGTACTTACTAATATTCAGTTTGGTTTTGATTCGGTTATACTCGGTTCTGGTTCCAAATGGATACTTGAAATTGGAACCAAATAGAACCTAAACAATTTTGGTTCTCAATTGGTTTCGGTTCCAAATGGTTAATTCTAATTAAAACAACCAAAAACACTTAAAATAAATATTTTGTTACAAAAGAGAGTATGCAAGACGTAATAGATATCTAACAGAGATACAAAGTCTTGTTAGGAACCTATAATGATTGAACAAACACAAAAGCAAAGAGCTCACACTAGCCAACTATGACATAAGATTATCAACGTCATGCGCTTTCACAAAAAGAACAATCCACTAAGCATCCAATACAAGTACCTATAACAATTTGCAATAAAAAATAATTATAATAGACCAAGTTACAATACAAAAATCACATAGAACATATTTGTATATTTGAATACATGATCCTCCAAAGTTACAAGTCTTACTTAATTGTCTTCAACAGAACTTTGTTAAACTCTGAAGTCACAAGAATGTAAAGTTAAGAGAATCAACATTTAATAAATGAAAACTTTATATCACAATCAAAAATAATATAAGATAATTTACCTTTCTCAAGTTGATCTTGTAGTTCAATTTCATCAAGGATTTGTTGAGTTGTTATTTCTCCCTTTCTTTCTCTTAAATTAATACTATTTTTCAACCACTGCTCAGTGCACATTAGAATTTCAATTGTGTAATGAGTAAAATAACTTCTATAAGGATCTAATACACAAATACTTGTGCTAAAGGCTGATTTTGATGCAACCGAAGATATTTGTATAGCAAATACATTTTTCACTATCTTAGACACAATATGATACTTCGCAACATTGAGCCGCCACTATGACAAAATATCAAATTTTGTTCCAAACAGTACTTCAGGGTTTTCTACACTTTCGTTCAAATACAACTCCAACTCATTACTGGATTATTGCATTCCTTTCTCTTTAACTAACCTCTTGTAGACGAACCTAATTCTCTCATATCTACCTTTACCATCTGCCAATCAAATGGTAAGAATGATGGCAATAGCTATATCAAGTGATCTGATTGACGCTACTAACAAAACACTTGTTAACTTCAAAAGATATTACGAAGTGTAAACTGTTAAGTAACTAACTTCATGAGTCTACAAAGACCAAGACTACAATTTTGTCGAATAAACAAAGTATTGTTGTGATACTTTAAGTTATAGAAATTAAAGGAAAACCATCAACCTATATTTTTGCTTCTTCAGGATGATTAAAGGAAAACCATAAACCAAACCTTTGAAAGCATCAAAGGGAGAAGACACAAAAACCCAGAATCCTAGAAAAAAGTTTTCATGTCCAATTAATTAAGAATCCAAAGACTACAAAATAAGAGTAAAAACTAAAGGCGGCAACAAAGGTGATAAAATCCAAAGCTTTGAGATTTTAACTTTGAATCAAATCACTAATACAAGTCACACAATATCAACTACTCGATATTCTACTTTGAATAAAAGATTTAGAGATGAAATCAACTTTACATATGTGAGACTGAGATTGATTTTTTGCAGCCACTGAAGAAGGCAACAAAGGTGAGCAAGAAAGATTTTGTAAATACTCGATTAGTCATCATAATATAGTGATTATTAAGCTTATTTTCATTAGTAGTGTAACAATTCTTAGGAATAATAAATAATAATAATAATGAATTAATTTTGGTTCTACTTTTGGTTCTCAGTTATGAACCAAACTAAACTGAGAAATTAAGTTACTTAAGATATATAATCGATAGGTTATTTGTTGGGAACTGAACCATAACCGATTTTTTTTGGTTCAGTTTGGTTCTTTGGTTCCGGTTTTTATGCCCAAGGCTATTCTTCTCCTTTGAAAAGCCCCAATTTTCAGTCCTATAGTATCACACCATGCCTTTAGTTTCATAGCTTCTAAATAGTGTTTAGTAATTTTCATGTTTGTGATGATATTAATGAAAGCACGAAAAGGCTCAGATAGATATAGTTTGTAAGTGGATCTGGAAAGGTTAACTTAATATCAATACTAGTATTAGTATAGCAATGAAAGTCTTTCAACTGGGCATGAAGTTTTCTGTTACGAGTGACAAATGACTAAAAAGGAGTAAGAAATAGCCATTTTTTTTATAGATGACTCAATTTGATGAGGATCAACATCAGAGGACGGTTGGAGAGGCAAGAAATTAGCATCCATAGAATATGGTGAATGAATGTGAGGAAATATTATTTTTGAATCTTCTTTGATATTAGAAGAGACAAAGGGAAAAATATTGATGAGGGCATCAAGCCGAATGAACCAGGCAGGCCAATGACTCGAGCTAGGACACGCAAGCTGAGAGAATAACTAGGAAAAACTGTAGCTGACGTCTTGAACCAGAAAGAGAACGCGTCTTCCCAGGAACGCTCCAAGAACGCTCCCTTCCCGGAACACTCAAAGATCGATATCATGACTTCTTCGAGGAACACATGAAAGATCAAGAACGCAAATTAAGACCAAACAGCATGACAAGAGGAGATCCAAGACATTCAAGATCTTTTTGAAGCTGACCAAGAGGACCAAAAATCAACAAGACCCGAGCTGGAAGTAACCGACAAGACTTGACCCTTTATCGCGTCCTACAAGGTTTGTTTTGTGTTGACGATAATTGTTCTTGCAGGAACGCCAAGCCCAACAACTCCAGCACCTTAGGATAGAGAGTCTTAAGGCCCATAAGCTCTTTAGGGCTTTTATTTTTTTAATAAGGGACCAAAACACTAAGTTAGAAATTTGCCATTTTTCTTGTAATTTGCCATTTTCCTGTTTCCTTTTAGTTAATGGGCTGCAACCCATATTTTCCTATTTCTTTAAGTGAATCGGCCTTAGGACCCCTATATAAGGTATCCTTGCAACCATGTAACAAATGACCAAACTTTGAAATCAATAAAGAACATAGTTTTCTCAAAGAGAAATCCCTAGTCATTAACAAGCTAGTCGTTTGTCTAAGACTTAGAACACACTATAAGATCTCGAGAGATTTCTCCTTGATCTAGAGTGTGTTTGAGTGTATCAAGAAGCCCACCATCCTTCTTGTGGATCGCTCCTCAATCCCCCACCTTCCGCGCCCCTGACTTTTCTTACCAAGGAAGTACATTTGGTTCCCTTGGATAGATACCGCTCCCATCAACCTTAGAGAAGCATCTTGAGGCTCGTACCAAATATCCTCATGAAACTGAATATATCGAGAAAAAGAAACTAAGTGTGTCTCTAAATCTAATACTTTATATCCTTTGTATCTAGAAATATATCCTATGAAAACACAAGCATGATCTCTAGGGTCAAACTTAGTTTTATGCTTGGTGGAGGTGGAGTTATAACATAAACATCCAAAGTCTTTCAAAAATTTATAATCTGGAACTTTACAACATAGAACTTCAAATGGAGAGTCATAATACGACTGATAAGGAATGTAGTTTGTGAGAATACACTCATCCCAATACTCTAATGGAAGGCCAAATATAAACAGTAAGGCTCTAGCTACTGATATACACGCATTTTAACATATTTTAGGAACCATTTCTATTTCACTTTTCATACATATATGTTGCATTTACGTTATATTCGAGTCATATATAGGTTGTACGCACATGTTACATTTGCATAGCATACACATTGCATTTGGGGTTATTTTCAGGAAGTGGGACTCGGATTGGCACTCAGTGGTAACTTTCCCAGTGAGATTCGGATTGACACTCAGTGGTAACTTTCCTAGTGGGACTTAGATTGACACTCAGCGGTAACTCACCAAGTGGGACTCGGATGGCGTAAAGAATCACCTTTGGCGGGCCAAGTCTATTTCACCTTTGACGGGCCAAGCCCACTACACCTTTGACGGCCCAATGACTCGACTCGGCCCACGAAGTTGGGTCAACTATCTTTCTTAAATTTTTTTCGTTTTATTTTTAAGGTTAAACGGGGGGGGGGGGGGGGGGGGGGGGGGGGGGACGACGAGTATAAATACCCATGTAAGGTTACAAAGAAAAACACGCTTGAACACTGTTTCACAACCCCTTCGAGTTTTTCATTTTTATAATCCCAGAACAAAATTTCTACTTTCGTATTATGATCTTTTGAATTTAGTTTCAGTTTGCGTTTATTCTAAGTTTACTTTTCTGAATTTTATTATTATGTTTTCCACTTTGAGTATTATTTTAATTGTTTTACCTATGAAGTCTGAGTAATTAATTTAGGGTTCCTGAGGGAACATACTAGATCAGCGTCAACCTTAAAGTTGTCTAAGTCGCTTAAGAGTAGAATAATATCATCTCTTTTGTTTCAGCGTTGTTAATGCTTGTTCCTTTCTGATCAATTGAAACATGATTTTAGACGTTTAACTTCCGACGGGTGCGTTGAACCGTCTCTAATATCTACATTCTTAGCCTAAGGGATTAGTTATCTAAGGTGTTTATTAGGCTCATTTAAATTGTTGTTTCACACTAGCTAGGTTGTGAAACGCTTATGATGATAAGGTCGGTTGATAGCTTTGCTAAGGCTGTTTACCACGATAGTGGACTCAGTAGTTATGAGTTTATTGCCTAGAGATCCGCTATGTTTGAGTTTGTTAAGCGATTTAGTGACTTTAAGTAAAACACTGATCCGTGATCTTCGCCCCTTAAGAAACCCTTTTTCTTATTTATTGTTTACACTTGACATTTGTTCTTTACTACACTTTGTCATGCTATTTGCTATTTACTGCACTTGTCACGCTGTGTACTCTTTACTGCACTTTGTTTTGCTGTTATTGTCTACTTCACTTTGTTCTGTTGTTTACTTTTCACTTTTACTTTCGGTTCCCATTGTCTAAATTGCTCATTTAGGTTGATAGATAACAAACTATTGAATTGACCTGACTTGAATTAGAGTAGTCTATCACATTCTAATTGCTAGTTACACTCCCACTTGGATTGAGACCTATTGTACTACATCGACATCAGTATAATAGGATTTGAAAAACATTGAAATTTTTTGTTATCTACTTGGCGCCATTGCCAATTGGGTTTCTATTAGCTAAATTTAGAATTTTAGACTTTTTGAGATCAAATTCTTTTTCTTCCACGTTATTCACTCACTTCTGGTTCCGTCTCAGATGACTTTGCAACTCTGCTATTCAACTTGAACTTACCACTTGAGTTGAACTCACCTGTTGCATGCATACACGCTCCAAAAGCAGTCAGAACCTTCTCAGTTTCAAAGACAGTATTGACAGACTCCCACGTCAGTTGAAAAAGCAGAGAAACTGTACCCACTCTGATCTAGACTACATCATGTCAATGGATCACCCAACCGGATCAAACACACAACATGTCCCCCAAGATATACCTACAATGGGACCTCACCAGAGGAGGCCTCGAACGATTGGGGCTGGTGATGCACCTAGCACACACACACTGCGACATGGGATTGTACCTCCTGCTATACCTAACAACAATTTTGAGATTCAAAGTGGTACAATTGCCATGATTCAGAACAATAAGTTTCACTGGCTATCAGCTGAGGATCTCCTTGACCATCTAGATGAATTTGAAAGACTTTGTGACATGGTTAAAGTCAATGGCGTCAGCGAAGATGCCTTGAAACTTTGGTTGTTTTTGTTTTATTGGGCGACAAAGCACGACTCTGGGAAAAGCACATACCTACATGCACAATCACTTCATGGGATGAGTGTAAGCAAGCTTTTCTAACAAATTACTTCTCCACGTCAAGGACTTCAAAACTCCACAATGAAATTTCTAGCTTTGCACAAAAGAACGGTAAATCAATTTATGAAGCTTGGGAGCGGTTCAAAATGTACCAGTCTCAATGCCCTCATCATGGTTTTACCACCGAGCCTCTACTCAGCACACTCTACCGTGGCGTTCATCCAAAGATACGTATGCTCCTTGACACAGCAAGCAATGAAATTTTTTCCAACAAGGATGTTGAAGACGGTTGGGAGCTAGTGGAGAATTTAGCTCAAGCAGATGGTCAATACAACAAAGAATACGACAGAACTGTGCGAGGTAAAGTACACTCAGACCCCATAAGCAGAAAAGAAATCAACGCACTGAGTGCAAAGTTGGACAGAGTGCTAGCGGTACATCAGAAACCAGTCAACCAGGTGTGTCAAGAAGAAATCGAGTACAAGGAGGATGAACAGATTGAAGAACTCAGCTATGTTTAGAACCAAGGCAATGGATACAAACCTTACAACACCTATAAACAGAATCCTAACCTCTCTTACAGAAGCACCAACGTTGCTAATCCACAAGACCAAGTCTACTCACCCAAGCAACAACACAACCAACCCAAACCATACATCCGTAAGCAGCAATACCCCCAGAGCTATCAACAAAGTAAGTCGATGCCTCCAGGATACGAACCTCCAGCTCAAATTGTTCCTCAACAGACCCCATAAGTCATGGATATTCTGCAACAAATACTAAAAGGTCAGATAACAACTCCAAAATTGATGCATCACATCATGACCTCAATTGTAAGTTCGAAACACTAAACTCACGGCTAAAGTTTATCGAGAATCACCAAGCCTCTTCTTCAACTATGAAAACAAGCAGGCAACTCCCATGTAAAGTAGTTCATAATCTTAAGGAGTACCACGCTAATGCAATCACCCTCAGAAGTGGACGTGAGTTACTAATTCGCGCAGAGCGTACAAAAGATACTGAGGAGAGTATAGATCAAGAAGAGGAGGATGACCTTATTAGCGATAAGGCTGAAAAGTCCTTACCAGAAATCCAACTCGACTCCCTAGTGCCAGTTAACCACAACCAAGTAAAGCAAATTTCACCACATTCAGCGGAAAATGTCACTCCTGCATTCCAACTCGAAACAAATACTCAAGTAACACCATCTGAAGCTCAAAAGTAGCCAGCACCACAAGAAACAATTAAACCGTTTGTTCCCCCTCCTTACAAACCATAGTTGCCCTTCCCACAGAGATTCAAAAAGGAAGTCGCTGAGAAGTACAAAGCACTTTTTGACAGACAAATTCAAGGTATTGAGCTTAAGGTCCCATTATTAGATGCCTTTATGTTGATGCCTCCTTATCAAAAATCTCAAAGATGCAATCAAGGAGAGAACAAAAGAGGTCGAAGGTATGGTCGTGCTCACTCACGAAATCAGTGCCATCATTCAAAGAAAAGCGGGTACCAAAGAAGCTAGGTGACCCTAGAACTTTCACCATTCCTTGCTCACTGGGACCTTTATCCTTCAGCAAATGTCGATGCGATTTTGGAGCCTCAATAAGCGTCATGTCACTCTATATTGCAAGGAGATTGGGTTTCGATAACTACAAATCTTGCAAGATATCATTGGTTCTAGCAGACAGGTCAGTACGAATCCCTCACGGCATCTTAGAATATCTTCCTATGAGAGTATGAGGAGTCCAGATACCAATTGATTTCATTGTCTTAGACATAGATGAGGAACCTAAGGACCGTTACTCTTTGGAATACCCTTTTTGGCTACTGCTGGAGCAGTCATTGATGTTCAGAAAGGAGAAATCCAACTTAACTTAGGACTAGACTTCAAAATGAAGTTCAAAATCAATGATGCGATGAAAAAACCAACCATAGAAGGTCAAATGTTCTCAGTTTAGGAAATGGATGCTTTGGCTGATGAGTTATTGAAGGAATTGGCTGCAAGTGACCACCTACATGTTGCATAAACTAAGTCAGCTACAGATGGATATTTGAGTATGGAAGCTGAATGTTATAGGAAACTTCTTGACGTTCACAGTCCAGTAAAGAGTGATGTGGTGATTGAAGAATTGGTTGCACCGACTTCTGAAGTTAAACTAGTACACCAAAATTTAACAGTAACTGCGTCAGACTCGAGTTCTGGACTCGAGTTGAATTTACTCCAGTGCACCACATCAACTGTTGCTGACAAGTGGTCTGAGCTGAAGGCTCCCAAAGTGGAACTGAAACCACTTCCATCATGGCTAAGGTACGCTTTCTTGGGTTCTAACTGCACTTATCCTATCATTGTGAATGATTCTTTGAGTAGTGATGAGTTGAGCATGCTGTTAAACGAATTAAAAATATTTAGGAGGGCATTAGGTTATTCTCTAGCTGACATTAGAGGCATATCACCTAGTCTTTGCACTCATAGAATTCATCTTGAAAACGAATCACATTCAAGCATTGAGGCCCAAAGAAGGTTGAATCCAAATCTAAAAGAATTGGTCAAAAAGGAAATTCTTAAGTTACTAGATGCTGATATTATCTATCCAATTTCTGATCAGTAAGTGGGTTTCACCTGTTCATTGCGTCCCTAAAAAAGGGAGGAATCACTGTGGTTATAAATGAAAAAAATGAACTAATTCCCGCTAGAACTATCACAGGCCATAGGATGTGCATTGATTATAGGAAGTTAAATTCATCATCTAGGAAAGATCACTTCCCACTTCCATTCACTAATCAAATGGTAGAACGGTTAGCTAATCACAAATACTACTACTTCTTAGATGAATATAGTGGATTCTTTCAAATTCCCTATACATCTTGATGACCAAGAAAAAACCACTTTCACTTGCCCCTATGGAACATTTGCATATAGAATAATGACATTTGGTTTGTGTAATGCACCTTCTACTTTCCAACGCTGCCATGACTTCTATTTTTTCATATCTGATTGAGGAGATGGTTGAAGTTTTCATGGACGATTTCTCTGTCTATGGCTCCTCCTTCTCCTCTTGTTTGTCAAATCTGTGCAGGGTACTTAGCAGGTGTGTGGAAACAAATCTGGTGCTGAATTGAGAGAAGTGTAATTTCATGGTTAGGGAAGGTATTGTTCTGGGGCACAAGATATCAGAAAAGGGTAGTGAAGTTGATAATGACAAGATTGAGGTCATGGTTCAGCTGCAACCCCCTAAGACAGTTAAAGATATTAAAAGTTTCTTGGGACATGCTGGATTCTACAGGAGATTCATCAAAGATTTCTAAAAAATAACAAGACCACTGACACGCGTACTATGTAAGGAAGTCGAGTTTGACTTTAACTCCGACTTTCTTGAGGCGTTTTAAAAAAATCAAGGAAGCTTTGGTGTCCACCCCAATAGTCCAGTCTCCAGACTGGGCTCTACCGTTCGAGATTATGTGCGATGCAAGTGATTATGCAGTTAGAGCAGTTTTGGGTCAGAGGAAGGACAAGAAGATGAATGTAATCTATTACGCCAGCAGGATACTTGATGACGCTCAAGTCAAGTATGCGACCACTGAAAAATAACTCCTAGCTGTGGTCTTTAATTTTGAGAAATTTAGATCTTACCTCGTTGGTTCCAAGGTAATTGTGCACACAGATCACACAGCCTTGAAATACCTGATGAAAAAGAAGGATGCTAAGCCAAGGTTACTGAGGTGGATACTGCTACTGCAAGAGTTTGACATGGAAGTAGTAGACAAACCTGGAGTGAAGAACGGGGTAGCCGATCACCTATCGCTGATGATGATAGAGGATTTGATCCCAATAGATGACTCCATGCCGGAAGAGCTACTTATGACGTTCAAGGGAGTAACCACTCGAGTGGAACCTAACTCGGACGCCAAACTCGAGACGCAAGCACACCCCTGCAAGCTGAAAGTGTTAGAAAATTGTCACCATATCAGCGATAACTCGTTGGAGCCACTGTACCTTGGTACGCAGATTTGGTCAATTACCTGGTTGTTGGTGAAGTGCCAAAAAATGTGGATTCCTATCAGAGAAAATTTTTTTTAAGTGATGTGAATCACTACTTTTGGAACGAACCATACTTATACAAAAAGGATCTGATGGGTTATTTAGAAGATGTATTGCAGAAGAAGAGGTTCAGAGAATCCTTGAGCACTGTCATGGTTCAACGTACGGTGGTCATTTTGCCACATTCAAGACAGTTCAAAAATTTATTCAATCAGGTTTATGGTGGCCGACTATGTTTAGAGACACTCAATCGTTTATCTCTAAGTGCGATTCGTGTCAAAGAATGGGCAACATCAGCAAGAGAAATGAGATGCCACAAAA
>JAKUCM010002120.1:0-59568 GCA_023374145.1 Lepidium sativum
GCCTGTGAATCCTTTCTCTTCAGACGAAAAAAGTCACAGGTTTCCTTACTCTCAGAAAGGCCCCCTCCACCAGCACCATCATGTCGGATCGGCACCATCTGGATTCTTACCGAGGTCCCCTGAAACTTCATCAATGGGTTCATTGGCTTTCCGAGGAGCAAGAGGTAACATGAATGCCCAAAGAAACTATCGTGAAACTGGCTCTCCAAATTTTAAAATGTTGTCTTCTCCAAGACGTAGTCTATTGTTTGCGGGCAATGGCTCTTACCCATGGCCTGTTGCTACAATTGCTTCCATTGACGACCCAGTGGAGGATGGAAGGAGCCAACAAGTTGATAGTAACGTTAACCTAGTCGGCAACAAGAAACAGTTTCAGCTTGACTTGACTAAGATTATGAGTGGTGAAGATTTACGTACAACCTTAATGATAAAAAACATCCCTAATAAGTAAGAGCTATCCTGTGAGTTTTCTGTGGCCCTGTTAACATACTGTTGTGGGATCTGAAAATAAAGATATATTTCCTTGTTCTCAGGTATACCCGGAATATGCTGTTAGCTGCCATCAACGAGAAATACAGTGGAACTTATGATTTTCTATATTTGCCTATTGATTTCAAGGTAAAGACCACTTAGATTGCGTGTTGAATCTCAGACATCACATGATCAGAATCTGTTCTCTCTCTTTTTGCTTCTTGTGTGCAGAACAAATGCAATGTGGGTTATGCATTTATCAATATGGTGTCTCCCAAATTTATCATTGGTTTATACGAGGTACAAAACCTGATCGACTCATTAGTCTTGTTTCTGAGAGACTGAAAATTTTGGGGATGAATTTGTACTCCTGATCTTGTTTCTTCGTAGGCCTTTAATGGGAAAAAATGGGATAAGTTCAACAGCGAGAAAGTTGCTTCCTTGGCGTATGCACGGATCCAAGATACAACTGCGCTTCTTGCTCACTTTCAGAACTCGAGCTTGATGAATGAAGACAGGCGATGCCAACCTATTGTCTTTGATGGACTGGAATCTAGTTATCCGGTATAAAATCTCTTACAACAAACATATGAGCTTGAAGTTATCATTTATATGTTGTGTGTTTAGCTTGATGAAGTAGTTGACACATACATCTACATCTGAAACTAGATCATCTTGGAGCATTCACAGCTTGATGCATCGAATTCAACACTTGCTCATCCTCTTGCCAGCGAGAGCACACATCGAAGGTGACAGTCAAGTGAATCACATTAGTACCTCTCGTATACAACGTAAATAACGTAAATATCAGTTTCAAGATAAGATGATGATGATAAACAGCAACAGACCAAGTACTGCTTAGTTATTTTAGAAACTTCTGGTTTTCTCGTGTCAAGATTGACCTTTTACGATTAACTTTATAGTTGGGAATTGAAACAGAGTCCTGGCTTTTTGGTTTTCGGAATTAGAATCCTCTGATCTAGACATCTAGATTGATGGTTGTGTCGTTTTAACAGTTGCTCCAAAAGGTGTACATAGAGACAGTTAAGATTTATCTTATTGGTAATAAATAATGAAACCTTCGTTCTGATTGATACATGTATTCAGGCTGTAGAAAAAAATTTCGTTAAATTTTATGCCTTGTAACTCAAAATTTCTACTTTACACTTGAACCAGCCTCTGTTCCTCTGATCTCGACACCTAACCTTGTCTTGACTTGAAGATCCACCTGAAAGAAACAATGTTCCTCTTCTCGAACATAACTCACACGACCATTCATTTGCTCCAACAGTTTCCGAGAAAGCTTAAGCCCTAACCCATCAGGCGTGACCCACCCATCTCGAGTCTCAAGCATATCACTTAGCATCTCTGAAGGAAGTCCTTTTCCGGGATGTATCATCCTATTTTGAAACAACATCGAATGTTAAGTTAAAAGCACTCAAAGGCTGCAAAACAGCTGAATTGTTTAGTTGAAAGCATTTTGAATTTCCCAAAAATGGCATTTCTTGGTTTCAAACAAACACAATCTATATAAAGGTTGGTTGCATCTTTAAATAGTTTCTGTTCGCCATTCACCTGAACTGTAGATGGATATAGCGATCATTATCGCGTGCAATCTCGCGACTTGGTGAGATCTTAATTCCGACCCAGCTATCTGGAAATGGCGCATGATTCACAATGTTGCGCAGAAGATCAGCAAGAATGAGCTGAAGCTTTACTCTGTCACCAAAGAGAGGCAGAGTTTTGATCTCCTCGGCGACTTCAACCCTGAGTTGTGAATTCCTTTCTCTCAGCATAATCATCACTTGGCTAATGATTGTATCCAAGATGTTTTCAATTCGGAACTCTTCTGTTTTCAGTTGCAATTTGCTGATATCATTTAAAAAAAACATTTGAAAAGCTTAAAATGTAAAAAACAATAGTAAATTAAGATTCAAAAAGTTATGCTTTACCCTTCCTCAATGCTTTTTAAGTCTGTGCCTTCGATTATTGTCGCGATCTGCTTCTCGCAAGCATCACTAGTCTCCAGAAACTGCCTTTGGCTCTCGGAAATCTCTGAGGATTCGAGTAGATTATGTGCAAACCGGATACCATTGAGAGGATTCTTGATTTCATGTCTTATATAAGCTAATTCATTGAGGCTTTGAGCACTCTCTTTCAGTTCTGGAGAGCTCAAATCTGATTCTCTATTGATAATCTGCAAAAAGAAGAAACATCCAATAACTTTCCCTTTGGTGTTTGTACTCTTGTTTGCAGTTAAGGATGCTTCTATGTACTTCCCTTCCTTATTAAAGAACCCAGCCAGTGAACTCTCTGGAACATTATGACCAGCAATTCCTTGGTATAGAGAGATCAAGAACTTTGTAAGGGAATCTTGACATTTCACTTTACATAAATTTCCAAACACTTCACCGGGCAGCATTTTGCCGATCACCTCATGTTTTGACCATCCTGTAAGCTTTTCCATAGCTGTGTTCCACTCTGAACAACAAGCACTCTCATCTGAGGCGAATATCGGTGGAATCAACGGATTTAAACTTTGAACAATAGTCTTGTAATCTCCTTGCAATCTGATGAATCTATCTGTTATTGCTTTCTCACTAGTGATGTCTTGACCAACAAAGCAGACACCAATTATTTTTTCAGTATAATCCCGACTTGTGCAGGAGTTAACGAGAACACACACATCAGAAGAAGAGTCTGGATAATTGTTGTGACCAAACTTTTGCAGTTTTAGCACTACGTTTTTCTCTTCCTCACCTAAATGACAAATCAAACCAACGTTTTGTTAGTCAATAATACTCATACAAAGAGCAAAACATGAAACTTGTATCCAGAAAATCTTGTTTTTATAACCTTGTAGGGCTTTGCACAAGAGACTTTCAAGAGCTGCACGTGATTCCTCTCGAACAATCTCTTTGGCAAGTGACTTCCCCATGGCTTCACTAGCTTGCAATCCTGTCATTTCAGCGGTTTTATTGTTCCATCCATTAATGCATCCAGAAGAATCAACCCCAAAAATAGGTGCAGTTGCAGTTTCAATCACCCTAACCATTTCACACACAAAAGAGGTAAGCTCATTAGTGTCTCTTGCCACACCATTACCAGACAACACCGGCCTAGAGCTGGTAAATGATTCTCTCATTAAAAGCCTCAGGGAATGAATAGTATCAATTTCAGAGATTTCCCACGGCAAGCTTCTGCTTTTCGCAACTTCAAGAAACGCTTTGAACGATGACCTTGGGTGCATTCGTCCCGAATCATCTTTATCCTGTGGATGATGTTTAGCTCCTCCCCATTTAATTGCACTTGCAGTATTAGACCTGAACCAAAGTAAGTATTCTTTGGAAGAAATTCCCGCAGCAGCCACACCACAAACCGCATTTCCAAGTAAAATGGCTCCAGGGTATCCGGCATCCACCAAACTATCAGTTGTTAAACCTGTTGAATCATCACCGTGATTCTTGACTAGCCAATTCACCAAGTCTTTAACTTGTGCCTCATTAGGAGTAATACCAACCAACCAGCATTTCTCCTTGTAATATAATGCAGCTCCATCACACTTCACAAGATCCATAATACCTGGAGATTGTGTCACAATAGCAGAAACCGTGTCACGGAGAAGCATATCGCACAACAAGGTCTGTGTCCGCATAGCCTTTTTCTCGGCTAACTGTGATGCTAACTGAAGCTCCATTTGAAGCTGAAGTCCAAATGCTTGCATCAGAAACTCACAAGCGTAGCGTAGCGGGAATGGAACATATCTAGGAGAACAATGATGACCTACGACTAAACCCCAAAGCTTGCTTGAATCTTTTCCTTTTACCACAATTGCGAGTGCAAGAGAAGCGATAGAGCCCATATTAGCCATATACTGCATGTGACAGCCATGGGGAGCTCTTAGCGTAGAATTGACTAAGCAGAGTGGTCTCTTGAGTTCCTCACTCTGGACAACCTTAACCGGAGTTGCATTGCAATCACATATTATTCGGACACGGTTCTGTTTGAACAGGAACCGAGCAGCCTGAGGAATATCTGTTGCAGGGTAATGTAAACCCAAATAAGGCTCCAAATCAGATCTTCTGATCTCAGAAACAACTTCACCATGATCATCTTCATGAAACTGATATACCATAACACGGTCATAACCGGTAAGTCTCTGAACATCTTCCACAACAGTATCACACAAAGCACCAATATCTCCTCCGGGGAGTGACTGCAGCCTAGAAATCGCCCGAACAGCGAGTTTCTGAGACTGAACTGCACCTGCAAGCGTCAGAGCCGGGTCACCGGATTTAGCAGGCTCCAAATCAATCACAATCCCTGCATCGATTCTGTGAAGTATAGCATAAAAAGGCTTCTGGGTCGTTCTAGTATGGACTAAAACAGGATTCAACAGCGAAATCTCAGTAAAGGAAGCAGCTTTAGCCAAAGAAGCTCCTGACGAAGGAGTAAAAAGCGTCCTTACATCGGTTCCAATCAAACCCTTGACCTTATTAGACTCACCAGAATGCGAGCTCGAAGCAAGGGACAACAAACCAAGAAGCTCAATACAGTTCTCACTAACACAGAGTATCCTAAAAGTAGGCTCTTCCACAGCAATCAAACAACCAAAGGGTTGAACAAGACCGCCTCTTTGGATATTAGACAGATAAGCAGTGATGTGTTCATCAGGAATGTTGTTGGCAGGTGCAATAACAGATTTGGAATAGTTAAATGACTTGCCAGAGTAAATGGAGTGATCAAAATCAGCTAAGAGACCAGCATCGACGGAGTATTGAGCAGTATTGGATTTTTGAGGTCTGGAATCGCCAACAGGTTTCATGTTGCTGGCAGCTGAAGAAGAGCTCTCGAATCCCATAGCTTTGGGCAAAGTGTGGAATGAGTTACGATCAGAAGAAGAAGAAGCTGATTCTTTATCATTTGCAAGAGAAAGAGAAAAGAAAGTAAAAAAAGGTTTCTCTTTTTTATCTTATGTCGTCGATAAATTGATTTTTGGGATTCGTTTTAATTTCTCTGTGCTCTCAGATTCTTCTTTTCACGTTTTGTTTTACGTCCTTCAATGCTTTTTTCTAACTCTGCTTGCATTCTCTCCCACACGTATAGAAGTCAGAACACATTGAGAGGTGACCACCGATTCATCTTTTTGCATTCTCTTCTTCCTTTTTTGCCCTTTTACAATTATTTTCTATATAACAATAAATCTAACCTATACTTTAATTTTATCTAATTATATCTAAAATATATATGCAAGGCCTAACTACACCTAAAATTACATAATAACTATCAAATTTCACACATAATATCTAATTGTACAAATTGCTGGATAATTATGATTTTGTTGTAAACCAATAATTAGTTACGATTTTAAACAATTAATTAACCGAACTTAAACCAATTTTAAACCCGAAGAAATTTCAAATAGACAACGTTTATCCTAAACCGCTTAAATTCGGTTGTCTATTTGAGATTTGGTCGGGTTTAGATTTGGTTAATTAATGATTTAATATCATAACCACTTATTAGTTTACAACAAAACCATAATTATCCAACAATTTGTACAATTAGACCGATTTTGTATACTATGTGTAGAATTTGATAGTCGTTATCTAATTTTGATTGTAATTAGGCCTAGTATGTATACTTTATGATTTGTCCCTAGGAGGCTAAGAACATCGGCGTTGGATCACGTTGTATGGGTGAGTGAATTCTGGATTGATTGGGAAGATGAATAATCTGAACTCGAAAACGTTGAGGTCAATTTCAAGCTCTTGAGTGCACGGAATTGAATGAAACTTGAGCAGTGGATAAATGAAGAGTTGAAGTGGCTTCTAGTGAAGTTTGAGCTCGATCCAATGAATGACTAAGTGAAAATGGCGGCTTGATTTCTGGGGATTTTTGGTGAAGAACAATGGATTGAATGAAATTTCCAGAGGAGATGGATAATCCTCTAGACTTTCTAGACTCTTTCCTTGATAGATATGACACACTAAGTCAAGGATTGAGCCGGCTAGATCTTCTAGCAAATGATCAAACAAAGAAGAGAGCTTTTAATTAAAATGATTTATGAAAATGAAGAAACTAGGGTTTTGGAGTACATATAGTAGGGAGCCACGAAATTGGGTTTAAAAAAATCTCATGGACTAAGTTTAAATGTATCTAAGGTCCAAAACTACTAAACAAAAGATAAAAGCCCCAAACCTTATACTTAACCAAATTTCTTCTTCTTTAGTTTCATTTTAGCATGTTGTCAATGGGAATAAATGTAAAGAGTATGTGTTAACTTGCCTCGATAAAAACCTTGGTATAGAAAATCTAATGGGACAAAAATAGACACAAGAAAAAGAGTGCCGAAACACACACCTGTCATTAATAACCCTTAGTCAGCTAGATCAGATTAGCTATGACCTAAGGTTGCTCTCAACCTGTCTTAGTAATGTGCTAATGGGGCTCTGTGTTTAAAGTCTTTGTTGGATTAGTCTCCTTCACATTAATTGGTATAGTCAAATTATGCCAAAACAAAAATTGGTATGAAAATACCAAAAAACCAAAAATCATATCAATAAAAAATATATTATGTGGTTAATGTTATTAGTAATTTAATATATGGGATGATACTGATGGAGACATTTATATTTTCCTTTCCAAATTTATTTACTCAACTAAAAATGTCAAAAATTAAAACGAGAGAATGAACTTATCTTAAAAGGACAAAAATATAAATAATCTGACTTTACAACCTCTGCCTAAGACCACTGGTGGTCTTTAAGAAGTTTCTTACTTTTATTTAAGATTAAAAATAATAAAAATTAAATGATAAACCTAAGAAACGTTTCTTAAATAAGAAACGTTTTTGAATTTAAGAAACTTATACGTGGCAAAGCATAATTGGGTATTGTAATGGCAAAGCACCATTTTTTCGATCTCTCTGTTTGTTTCGCGATGGCGATGCTTCTGCAATCTCGATTCGATGGTGATGCTTCTGCAAGTCCCTCCTCCTTCTTCTTCTTTGTTGAATTCCAAAAATCCTCAAATCCGAATTTTCTACTCTTCAATTCGAGTATTTTCGAAGAAATTTAGATGCAGAGCCGTTCGAGAGAAAGCCGAGGAGATCGAGAAGAACAATTCACCGACTCCTCCTCCTTCCGCTGAGGAAGCTACTAAGAAATTTGGCCTCAAAGTTGGTCTCTGGAAGGTCTTGCTTCTTCCTTCATATCCATTTTTGGCGTTTTCAGTTACTGGTTTTCTTTTGTTTGATATTACCAAAATTCGATTGTGCAATTCCAGTTGTGCATGCTGAAGAGCACTGTCAAATATGCACAATCGCTGATAGATGTGATTTGAAGGGAACAAATGTAAACCTAAGACTTGAAAGAGTAGCTTGCAAAGTACGGAGGGGCATATCTGGCTACATCGATTACTCTTTCTCTCATTTCCTTCTCACTGTGCTATTTTCTTGTCACTAGTGGTGTTGATGTTCAAGCTCTTCTATTAAAGGTTATTTCTTCACTTTTTTATCACCATCGAGTTAGTTATGTGTTTCTTTGTATTAAGTAAAGCTCATTTTCCATGTTGTGTATTTCAAGGTTGGGATTTCAACGAATGATACATGAGAGAAAGTAGGAGCATTTGCTTTGGTTCCAAACTATGACAGTGCTGCATATATTCTTGTTTTATATGTCATTATTGCGGCTCATAGTTATGAGTATTGATGTGTTGTTATGTTTATGTCAATGCAGAGTGAAGAAGATGACCAAAATGAGGTAAATTGCAAGTAGTTAAGAACAACATGGGGCATTGGACTCATCATCGGTCCTGCTATAGGAAGTTTTCTTGCTTAGGTCTTCTTTATTTTCAGTCTTCTTCTTTTTCACTCTACCTTTGTGCCCCTTCCTGATTCTTCTTTAATCTTACCAATTATGCAGCCTGCAAAGCAATATCCAAGTTTATTCTCAAAAGACTCAATTTTTGGCAAGTAAGTTTTATCTTCTCTCTCCGCTTCACTATCACTCCACTCATATGTGTATGTACCCACTCATTGATCTATAAATCATACTGCAGATTTCCCTTCTTTTTGCCGTGCTTAGCAATATCAGTATTTGCATTTGTGGTTACCATAATTTCATTAAGGATTCCGGTACACTCTTTACTTCCAATGTTCCATATTTTTTTCTTCATGAATCCACGAGTTTTGTTTACTTAAGCCTAGAGATGGTTGTTTATTCTCTTCAGGAAACATTGCACAATCACAAGTTTATGGAGGTTTGGGCTTCTCCACTTCAGATGTGGATTCTGGTCTTGCAATTTCAGGTCTGTTCTTGCAATTTCAGAGACTACCTCAGCTTCACTTCCGTCACTTGTCTTTCTTTGATACTTCTTTTTACTTTTTCGCGGTTTTGTTGGGTTAAAAGAGGTGATTTTATTCCTGGATCTATAACTTTCACCCTATAAAAACAATTGTATTGATAAATAATATTTTGTCATAATAACACATATTTCATCACAATATAAAAATATTGTTACGAAACTTGTGACGATTTGTGTATGGTTACAATAAAAATGTCACAAATACATGTTAATAACAAAAACTTCACAATATATTTCTGATGAATAAATCTAGTAACAATTTTATCACAAATCATTATGAATAGAGTCACGATGATTCGTAACATATAAAATTCGTAACAAAATTGTATATAAAACGTCACAAATTATTACTAATATTTATATAATACAATTTTTACAATTGTTCAAATTTTTTGTAGTGTCAGATTTCATCTTTGATCATCATCCTCTTTTCCTTTTTCTTCTCTGCTTTTCCTTTTCTTTTTTTTTCCTTTCTGCATGTTTTTCTAACTATCTTCTTATGATCTCTCCCCTTCATCTATGTGATGGGAACTAATCGCGGGTCTCTTAACGCTGATCTACCCTTTTTAGCTTTAACCTTAACCGTGTTTGGTTTTTCTCGGTGTTTTTGCCGGTTCTTCTCCTGTGTTCGCCAATTTTCTCCTTTTCCTCTTTGGATCTTTGGTTTCTTCCTCTGCAAGTGTCAACTACTTGATGCAGTGAGTTGATGGTCTGATTTTCCCAACGCTTCTTCCACCTTCGGCGATTGTTTCAATCTCTTCCTCGGAGATCGGAGACCTCTTTTCTCAGAAAATAATTCTCTAAAGCCTCCTTGTACACTGTGGTGAGTTTGAAAGTGGATAAATATCAAGATCGGTACATTGAATCTTGAGGCATTTGAGGTATTCAGAGAAGATGATTGACGATCTACAATCTCGACAAGCATAAGATATGACCAGTTTCTTCCGGCGGTGAATCATTTAAGGAGTCGAGATCGAACAGACTGAATAAAGTAGGAAGTCGATGAACGGAAGTGCCTCCCGACGACCACTGGCGCTTTGCTTGAATGAGTCCTCGATCGGTTGACGCGTGGCACCCTCTTCAAGTTTTTGGACCTATGTTGGCTTTTTCATTTGTTTCCTTTTAGTATGTTTTGGACTTCTCTGTTTAGTGTCTTTTGTAAACAATCGCTTACTTTCAAGCCTATTAGGGTATTTTTAATAACAAATTATGACGACCAACAAAATTCTCAATTATTGAAAACCTAAACTGTTCACACGTAATAACTTGGAATATATAGTGAAAAAAGAAATTATACTGGGAATATAGGTTTCTCATCGTCTAAAGTTATCGTATGTATATCCCAGCTAACTATATTGGATTTCAACGCCAATAAACAATTATCAATCGTTTGAACTCATGGCTATTGACTTTTTGAAACCATAACATGCCCATAAAATTTCAGTTTGAACAAGTAAGACTTCTTCTGTGTTATATGTGAGAGCAGTGCCGGAGGCTTAAGAGCATCTCCAGCAATGTTCAGGTTGGGTTTCTTAAAATTAAAATATTATTATTTTTTGTTTTAATTTATTTTTTATTTAAATTTTAAATTAAAAAAATGTAGTGTCCAATAGAAAGTTGACACGTGGCAAGAACACATCTCTTAAAACTCTTATTTAAGAACTCCTCTCTCATCAGTTTCTTAAAAATAATATTATTTTAATTATTTTATAATATTTTAAGTTTAAAATCCTCTCTAAGAACCCCTCAATGGAGGTGGTCTAAGAGGTGGGGAATTCAGTGCAACCACTCAGGACCCACCAACATTTTTTTTTTCTGTTTTTTTTGTTTTCTTTGTTTTTTCTGTTTTTAATAGGTATATAAACATTTGTAGTTTACAAAAAAAAATTTCAAAAAGCGCAATTTGTTTTTAAAACATTTAAAAGGGCCTACATTTTTTTAACCATATAATAAAAACCCAAATATTTTAAACTTTTTTAAAAGAAAGACCCAAAATATATAAATAACTATAAAAGAGAATTTTTTTTTAAAACAAAAAAATTGCCTAGGGACCCACAATATTATTAAGCCGGCACTGTGTGAGAGTAGCTCTATAACAAAACGAACATCCAACTTTCTTAAAGATATTTGTATTTGTATCTGTATCTGTATTCAAAATATTCATTATATTTTAATTTGTATCCGTATCCAAATCAACTTTATTCATATAACAATTAGCAAAACAGGCAGCAAGTGCAGTTTAACCAATGTCCATGATCAAATTTTGCTACATTATGACGTTGTACCCTGATAACAAGCAAAGACAAAGACACTAAAAGAAAATAGAAACTTTCAGTGACAAATATTTTGTTGATTTCTACATACATCAATCATCAAATTCAAGTATCTAAACCAACCAAACTGAATCAAATAGATATTCTTTGAATCTTTTGAATATAACTATGAAAGCTATAATTACAATATAACTATGACAACTATAATTACAATAGTCATAACTAAAAGAAATAATGAAATGTAATGGTGACATGTGAATTTGTTGATGCAGAGTGTATTGAGAATCATTAGTATCTCATTTTAGAATCAAACTTCGGTTTCAAGCTTCCCAAAGCAAGTAAAACTATCACATATTCTTCCATGCTTTGCTTTTAAATCCAATTCCACTTTGTCTAAAAACAATAATTGGGAAATGGGCATAAAACGTTTGTATATATAGACATTAACCAACGCATCATCAAGATATCTTGCTTAATGTTCTCAATTAGTTAAACATCCACTAATAATAATTCACTTTCAAGTAGCTAGTTTAGGCCTTCTATAAGTTATAACAAGAATCATAGTTTAAGAAAATTCCAAACCTTCCAGATACGAGGAAGCTCTTAGTTGTTGATGTCTTCTGATATTAACTTTCTATTGAACCTTTCGTTTGTAAATGAGAGGACCTTGAATCGATCCTAGACATGACAAGTTCCTAAATTAAACAACCAAGACAAACACAATCTCAGAAATGTAGGTTTTTGTTTCATATCAAAAACCTAAACTGTTCAATAACGATTGATACAGAGAAAAAAAGAAGCTCATACCTCAGTCTAGAGAGCAGAGTGATAGATTTCGTTAGGAAGCTTATAAGAAGCCAGAGACAAAAACAGCATGTTCCTTGAGACACATCTGAAAGAGACATGTTAACATACAGAGAAGAAATCTCTTTTAAGATGGTTTAGAAACCAATCCCAATTAATATCATTCTCTATCTCCATAACAATTCAAGAAATTGGTACAATCATATTATTTGTGTCTCACCCAACAACAACAACAACAATCATATTATTTGTGTCGCAGTTGATATGTAGATTTTTATATCATAACTGAGTTTTAAAAGAGTACATAAGCAGCGCGCCTGTTTGAACTCTGGAGGAGATCTCAATGTTTTCCCAAGAGAAAGAATCTCATCTTCATGTTCATTATCATCTCACACTTGTCCTTGTGAGGTTTCTTATTCGTCGTCTGATGAAAGTACATCAGGTTTGCTTATAATCTTTTCAAATATCATCTGCTGAATCATTACTCTCTTCATCCTTGTTCACCATATTACTCCCAAAGTGACTAGCCAAAACTAAGCTTCATTTTCTTCCACGGGAACCACAACATATCTCCGCCTTTGTTCTTCATCTTCACAGTCTTCGACTTCTTCGTCTTCACCAACTAAGACTTTATCGTTACACGAAACTTCTTCATAACCTTCTCCAATCTGGTTTGTTCCTAACCATTCAACAACATCTCCACCGGCTTTTGTTTCTTCGCGAGCAAAGGTTTTTTATTTTTACGAGTAGATAACTTTTGCGATCTAGGCATTTCAACACAAGAACTAAAATAATATAATCGAATAAGAGAACGAGATGGTCTAGTTGAAAAAGAGAAGAAAAGAGCTGGAAGAGTGTTGGACGAGAACAAAGAAATAGATTAAAAAAAAAGGAATTTCCTTTAATTTTGGAGATTTTATTAAATAATCGTTGATGGTTATTAACAACATACGGTTACACGTTTCTTAATGATCGTCAAACAGAAGTTAAACTTGACTGATAGATCTAAAGTTAACTGAAGTTGTATTTAATTTTTTCATATATAATTGGATGAATTATTAACATATTCTAAAAAATAAGTTAATTACATTGGTAGTTTGAAAAATTGAAATTATAAATTTAATTTTTTAAGATTAAATAAGGCAGTTTTATTCTTATTTCCTTTGAAAAAAACAATATTATAAAATAACTATTAATGAATAATTTCATGTCAGTTGCGCATAAAACGAGAAAAATTATGGTAGATGTAGGTCTGTTAGGTAGGTTTGTTATATACTGTTATGTAGGTTTTCTTATGTAATGTTATGTAGGTTTTCACGTATTATTATGTAGGTTTTGTGACGTATTGTTATATAGGTTTGTTATGTATTGTTATGTAGGTTTTGTAACCTACTATTATGTAGGTTTTCCATGTACTGTTACGTAGGTTTGTTATGTACTGTTATGTAGGTTTTTCAATTACTATTATGTAGGTTTGTTATGATACTTATGTATCATGTAATGACCATTTTACCCCGTCATTAAATCTCCAGCTAACAACTACATTTAATGGTATCGCCGTCAACAACATATATGTTTCATGAAACTTTATGGTATCGCTGATAACAACCTCATATCTTTCATCATATTTCATCGTCAGCTGTTACAAGTTTTAGATTGATCAAATGGAAGTGATTCATGGAAGATGGAGGCATGAGGAAAATTGATGGTTCTTTTATGTTGATAAATCCTTTGAAAGCAAATTCATATGAATTCAATCAGGAATATTTTTTGGTGAAGTTAGTTTCAGAGGCATGCAAGCAATTTCAGATGATTGAACGGTTATATGATGTCACTCTAAGTTATTGGAGGTCGACTGAGGAAATGAGATTGCTTCTTGAAGATACTCCACATGTTTACTTATTTGATACTGAATTAATCTGAATCTTTGTGGAGCAGTCAAGGAGGTATAAAATGCATATTTGTGTTGAGTTTTATGAAATATCAGATGTAGAATTAGAAGAGGTAGTTCGTGATGAAAATCTTTATGAGTCTTTAGCTGAGCAGTGTGATAGGTTTTCAAATGAGTCATGTAGGTTTTCAGAAAACCTACAATCAGATGAAGACAATGAAGAGGATGAAGACATAATAAGCACGTTTGACTACTGTGATGACCCCGATGGTGCCAGCTCTGAAGATGAAGAGTACACTTATAGTATAGAGAATCTTAGCAGTTCCTCAAATAATACATTAAACAAACATGTATGTTACCAACTTTATAAACCTACATCAACGTATCTAAGGAAAACCTACATGCGTACAGACCCTCGAGGTATTAAAACCTACTTAGCTCAAGGTTGACTGTTGAAGATCCATGTACCCTTATTGTCCATCTCTCCTCGAGTATTGTGATCAATCATAATAATGTCACAATCTGAGGGAAGCTCATCTAAGGCCTTTGCTGCATACTTCATCCGGAGGAATGGAATGATGTCCACGCTCAAACCCTGGAAATAGACACCTAGGGCCAATCATTCAAAAACGTGAGTGCAAAAATACCACAATCCCCACTGCCACTCTGTTGTGAGCTCCTTTCATCCTTTTCATCTTGTACATTGTACCAGTAGACCTCTCTTTCTGTTCCGATGTTGCCATTTTTTCACCAATAGTGGGATCATCTTTGCGAAGGCTTTGCATTTCCCTCAACGTTGTGTACAATGTACACCCAATCCAACTTTGAAACCCATTTCCTTCCACTTGCATAAATTCCATCATTCCCTTGGTCAAGGTCTACATACTGTGACTCAAACCTATAATTTTTGCCTTTGTTACGAAGGAAGTCGTTTATGTATTCGGTAACCCACATTGTTGAAAATTCTAGATCTACAAAAGCGATCCGACGACTTCTAAATGGCGTAACTATCTGGTAATTTATCTATAAAACATCAACATAACACCAGACATATGCTGCAAACAGGGAAAAACTTTTAAGCTGACAAAACCTACTTTACATAACACAAACCTACATGTACTACACAAAACCTACATAATCGAAGACAAACCTACATGTACTATGCATAACCTACATAATCGAACACATAGCCTACATAGCAGAATCGAGTATGTGTAGTCAACCAGCTAAATCGAGTATCAATTGCTGGCCAGTCTTCCTCACATGTCATCAGCCGAACGTAGAAATCGCAGTTTTTACGTGGATCGTCACTATACCTAAAAAACTTACATGTTACACAAATACGTAAGCCAATAATTATTTATGTTGCATATGAAGAGGACTTACAAATCGCATGTGACGTATTCAACAAGTTTCGACAGTTGGTTTACCTTATAATCACTAAATGGATCACATATGGCAATTGAGTGGTTGACTCCTTGCACAACACGACTCATAATTTAACATCTTTTGAAGGGAGAAATCTGTGGGATAAAGATGAAAGAATCATAAGAAAGTCTACAAACAGTATTTGTTAAACATACTAAGAAAACTTTAAACTTATATGATGATAGTAAAATCTGCATTACTAATCAATCCATAAACATACACAACAGTAGTAAAACCTACATAACACTAGTAAAACCTACATACTAATCAATCCACAAACCTACATAACAATGGTAAAACCTACATAGCGGTATCAACAAACATATAGTTTTATAACATGAGTAGTTGCCAACTTGATTTTTCTGCTCTCTCGTACAACATGCATTACAGTCAAAGCATTTTGGTTATCAGAAGTCTTTTTTGATTGTTCTTCCTCGAGCCTTTTTCAGTCTTTAGTCAATCATCATCATCAGGTAAAGTCATATCAATGATTTGATCATCTCAAGGACTTTTGTAGTGAATTAGATCTCTACATGTTTGTTCTTCTATACTAGATCGCACAACTTTAGTCATTGGACTCTCTGGGTCCAAAGTTTCTTCGGTAACCACCTTCCACGACTTTGCATTCTGAAGGAAATAATATTTTATCAAGCCTACAAACTCTTCACAATACGTACATAACACATTACATAAAAAGTATATAATAGTATATAACAAATATGACAACTTCATACGATTTTACTAGTATAACCTACACCATATAAACAATACACATATACCACATGAGATAAAATATACAAAACATTTAACATTAAATCTCGAGGTTACTTTCCCTTGAGAAAAAGAAATACTTACCCGAGATTTTTCCTTTTCTTTCCCAATCTCCTCCTCCAACCCGTGGCCATCACCGTCTTTGAGTGGTCGGCCCTCTTTTTCACATGCAGAGGCACAACGCCCACTACCTTATTCGTTTCCCTTAATCGAAGGGAAAGGACTCTCAAAATTGCACATTTTGGTTTCTATCTCCAAAAATCTATTGTTCAACCCCACCATCTCGCTTTCAAGATTGAAAATTTGTCTTCATTCTTCTTCTTAGCCTCCTTGAACTTTGACATTAATCCCTCCAACAACGAATTTATGTCCAACTACTTCTTCTATATGGAGGACTGAGTCTTATTCCTAATCTTCTCCTTCACGAAGGTTTTCAAGGAGATGTCCATGGTTTTCGTCCTCTCAACCTCCTTCAACTTCTTCTCCTTTTCATTGTTTGGTGGTGGCTTTTTCTTCTGTGGCGGAACATGCGCCTTTGTTATAACCACTCCCTATACAAAGAAATAATACAATATGAGAAACCTACAACATAATTTTCCATAAACCTACATGTCATACAACAAACCTACAAAATATGTCACAAACCTACATAGCCTCAACAAACCTATATAACGTGTCAAAAACGTACATTATGTGTGACAAACATACATAGCCTCAACAAACCTACATAACGTGTCAGAAACCTACATAAACAAACCTACATAACGTGTCACAAACCTACATAACCTACATCAATAACATTACAAAACCTATATAAGGAAAATATTTGAAACTACTGTCGAGAACATGTTACCTTCCTTGATTTTTTCTGGCCCTCGCTGACCACCTTCTTCAACTTAATCTTCTTTGAAATGCCCGTCTCCCAAAAGCTCTCATCCAGTTCCTCTTCAAGTATATCCTGAATCGTATTGTGGACTATACGGTCCCCAACGTTTCTCCTTCCCATAAAGAATAATCTTCTTCCATTGGCTTGTGGACCATGTTCTTAACTTGATGAATCTACAAAAATTGTTAATTTCAAAATTTAACCCTAAATAAGATGTTCAAAACTTACATTTTCTTAATATATATACTTTTCCGTCTTTCGAGTTATGCATGCCATCCTCTAGGATAACATTCAGACTCCCTTTGCACTTGCATGTCTTCCAAGGGATTCAATGTACTCTAATGCCCATATCAGCAACACATGGACACAACCATGTGAGGTGTACGTCAGCCCAGTATATGACCCCCTTTGATGGATTTAATTAACGACTAAAAGGCATCTCAACCCCATGAATACCTTTCAAAAATCTCCATATTAAACACCCTTTTAGCAACTCTAAGTGGGATTCAGTTTCCTCGATGCAGACCCAATATACCAACATGCAAAACGAAAAGGAGGCCTAACATTCTCCTTTTCTCAAATGTCCAGTTCATGAAAACAAGGGGACAACAAATTTAAAACCAAACCTACATAAAGTAAAATAAACCTACATAACATGACATAAACCTACATAACATAAAACAAATCTACATCATATAACACAAACCTACATCACATAACACAAACCTACATAACATGAAACAGACCTACATAATGTGAAACAAGCCTACATATCGTGAAACAAACTTACATCACATTTATACAAAAGCCTACATCACATATACGCAAAAACCTACATCACATATACATAAACCTACATCAAAGATATATACACCACATACTTGCATCTATGGAGTGCCGATGTTAGTTCTTAGTAGTTTGGACCTTCAACAATATTTGTGCGTAACTCAGCCCATAACTCATCATGGGATGCCTCCACATCCACTTCTTCCATAACTAGACTACATGTCAGACCATATATCTCTTCAAATTCATGAAGGCAGAACCTCATTGGGCGGGTACCGACCAATACCCACATCTCGTTGGTTCTTTTAACATCAAGTTGATTACAAAGCAACAAATCGATTGGCTTTGCTGCCGATGTATACTTCCTCTCCGAAAATTTAAGCACAACTCTAACTCCGAAATTGTCATGTATGTCGATGAAGGCATCTTCACCGATAGTTAGACGCATTTGCTTAAACTCTGGGAGTTTATAGTAATGATTGAAGCTATTTCTGCTCTTAGTAGATTTGCCAACACTGAATAGTCTCCTTGGATATTCATTCTGCGCCATCGTTGCGAGGAAAACAAGACATCAAAATGTTAAGGGACATGAGTTTGCAAACCTACATAACTGAAAATAAAACCTACATCGTATGTTTACAAATCTACATAACTTACTTTAAATCCTACATAATTGATTATAAAACATACATAACTGATTATAAAACCTATGTAACTAATTATAAAACCTACATAACTGATTATAAAACCTAGATAACTAATTATAAAACCTACATAATTGAATATAAAAACACAAAACCTACAGACTTTACAACGTTCACGACAGACCTACATAACATGCATCTCATCCACCTTCAAAACCTACACAACCATTGCCTTTAAACATACACAGCACAAACAACTTATCTACAAGCTCTACAAACAAAACAATTTCAGTGCAGTTACTTTAGCCGTGAACCCTGATTTCATATATACTAACCCAAAATCTAAAATCAAAACCTAGACTCTTTCAAACCCCATGTCAACAAATAGTTATCTCTGATTTCAAGATTTTATCTTCAAAAGTTAACGACCTCGCCGTTTCACAAAAATCAGATATTTCCACTTTACTTTTTGAGATGAAGATATGGAGGTTAATGTCCCAGTTAAGATTCATGACGAGAAGTTAGGGTTCGTGACAAAAAACAGAGGAGAAGAAGAAGAAGAAGAAGAAGAAGAAGCGAATAACGAAGAAGATGAAGGAGAAGAAAAGTTAGGGTTCATGAGAGAAAAATATGATTTTTGTGATAGAAGAAGTTTTTCAATTTCTTTTGAATTTGTTAACCGTTTTGAATTTCCAATTTCTTTTTTTTTTGTAAACAAACAAAAATAAAAATTTAAATCTAAATGACATTCTCGTTTTAAGCTAATGCCCTTATGAAATATAAGTGATTTCATATTTTTTTACTATTTATAGTTGCCAAATGACTATTCTAGTAATTAACACATCTTATTAGACTATTCTAGTCATTCTTTCTATATAATTTGGCAAGATTGAGAATTTGATTGAAAGCAAAGAACCTCTATGGCGAAATTGATATTCTCCGTAAACCCATGAAATTGATATTTTTCCTCATCCTTCCCTCTTCTGTTACATTGATTTCATTTTGCATCATTAAACCCATGTTCCCTTCGTTGCTTAGTTCTAGAATCCCTAGATTTGCTACAGTGTTAAGCGAAATAAGAAATTCTCCATGAATGATTCATGACTGCTGCATACTCGTGAAGATGGTGGCTTGGCTGATGAGGGTTAGTCCTCAATCCCTTAAGCATCTCGTCCTCGTCACAGTTAGGTAGTGGGAACCAAGTTGATTCCTCTTCTTCCCCATCGGGTAAATCTCTTAAGATTCCAATGCCAAGTTCTCTTTGTAATAATGAAATTCCCCACTTGTGTATTGTTTATTCCCTAATGTCCTCACCAAGCAGATGCTTTGATTTGGGTTTCAGTCTTCATCACTTGTCACTGAGAACCTAGCTGCAATAAAAAAATTTAGTAACATTGGCTTCATCACTATCGATTGAGCCCATTCCTATCTCTAGTGAGGCTACATCAATAATTGTTCCTCTACCCGTAACTTAGTCTATCTCTCCTCAAGAAGCATGGCAAGTAGCTTTGTCGACCACTTCATCTTCACAGCCTGACAAAACAAATGTTATGGCAAGTTCTGCAACTCTTTGGCCTCCATTGTGAGACCCTAACCACCATGTTCAATATCACGCTTAACCTGCAATAAGTAAGGACTATGTGCAACAGGTAGTTAAGAGGTCTGAAATAATTCGCCATTCAAAGATCTCTTTAGAGGAAAAACAACGGTTTCCATGGGCTTCTAGGATGAATCCTACAACAAGAAATCCCTATAGAGATACAACTCCTATCTATTTGGAGGACGGAACTCCTCATGTAACTATTCCAGATCATATTCTCCTTCAAGGTCTGCAAAACCAGAATGAGTATGTGTTAGGCCAATTTCATCGTTGTCTCTCCCCTTCTGGTGGTTTAGTTCATACTATTGTAAATACAATCAGGGAAAGGAAATCTAAAAATTTTAGTCGTAAGGTGGGAAATTTTTCTTATCTGTTTCATATCCCTGACGAATCCCCTAGATCTTGGGTTTTACAGCGAGGTTTATGGCATGTTGATGAGTGCCTTATGTTTGTTGCTCTCTGGACCCCATCAATTACTCTAGCAATGGCGGAGATTTTCACAGTCCTGATTTAGGTTACTTTAAGTAATATTCCAAATTCTTTATTTTCAATCCTTGGAATTAGTCATATAGCATATGGTCTAGGTGCTCTAATGATTACCAACAAATCAAGGCTTGATCCTATGCTTGTGGGAGATGCTAAGATATTGATTGAAGTAGAGTTTGATAAACCTTCCCTCAAAGAAATGGCTACAAAATATGAGTTGGGTATAATATCCATGGTTAATGTGGAGTACTCTTGGATGCCTTCAGGTGTAGATGTGGTCAGTTAGGACACAAAGTTAGATGTTGTATCGAGGCGCATTCACGGTAGTCAACCGCACCTTCACTCCTAGAAAATTGGATTAGTGATTCTAAATCATGTGTTCAACATGTTGCCACTAATCCAGTTTTGGATAAGGACTCGAAAGGTTTTTTAGAGAAAAATTTGGTGGCCACTTCTCCGATTTCAGTTTCTGAAGGTATTTGTGAGACTATTGAGGCCAAAGCTATATCACCATCTCTTGTTATTACTAATGATCATGGTACATCTTTTGTGGCTAACTCAGACTCATGAGATTCATAATATGACTGCTAGCCATCAAATACTAGTAACTTCAACACTTTCCATTGATGAAGTCTCACCATCACCTATAGTCAACACCACTATTGTTGCTCATTCGTCTCACTCAGCACTTATTATTGACATAGATCCAGTTATATGACCTTCATCTAGCAACAAAGTTGCTCCACCCAATGAAGTTTCACAAATTTTCTAGACTACATCTTCTCCTGCATGTCACATTCCAGTCGCCAATGCTTTAAGTTTAGCGCTATTCACATAAATATTCAGTCCAACAATCTGGAATTTTCACAAAACAATGGTTTTGAGGTTTCAATAAGCCAAAAGTCTTTGATAGGAAAAAAATTGTCAAACCGACTCAGAAGAAGCAAGAGATGGAATGAACAACAATTCAAAGAAAGAAAGGTAAAAGCGGTCGGATAGATGATATGGTTTATCATAAACCATATCATTAGATGCTTTGGTTTTTGAATAGCTACTATATTATTGTTGAAATATTTTGTATGTTTTGATTTCAAATCATAGCTGATGTAACTTTATATTTAATAATGAAATCTTTTAGCAAAAAAGATTGAAAATTTGATTCATTTTTGTATTTTTACCATTTTTCCTATATTTGTTCTTTTGATAATCAATTTTTGTAATAAGTTCTATATTAATGATTTGAATATTTGAATAAAAACAGAAATCATGTGTACTTGTTTAGGAACTAGTCTACAGATATAATTGGATAATTGAATAGAGATGTAATTAACTTATTATGTCAAAATTATATCATGGGAGATTTTTCGAAAAAATAACACATTTTATTTTGAATTGATGGGTTATATTCATTCCAAAATTTTGATATACCAAACAGATTAACATATATTTAGATTTTGTGTGAATATCATAAGTAGAATTAAATAAATAAAAATATATAAACTAGTGTGTTGTTATATCAAAATTTTGAGATGGAAATAAGTTATCGATTTTTTAATTATTCCAAAACTCCAAAATGAAGGAAGAGAAGAAAAGCCCTGCCGTTTTGTAGAAAATTGTTGACATCACTTTTTACAACTTGACCTCTCAACTTTTTTAAATAAACTATCTCACCCAGCCCACAATCCTATCATCCTATGTACGTAATCACTCAATGAGAAAATTCAAATTTACGTACACCTATTTATCCATTGAATTAACAAGGGGCATCGTTTTCGCACAATTATAGAAGAAAACAAATTTTTAGAAAGAATTGTTCAAATAGAGCAAAATTATAGTGTAATTACTAGAATAGTTTTTATCAAAAAAAAAGAAGTGTCAAGAGTGTAATTACGGTTATACCCTTGAAACAAAAAACTGATGTCTTCTTCTATTTTCTTCTTCTTCTCAGGTTAGTTTCATACCCGAAAAAAGAAAGAAACTTATAGTGTAAACCGTCGTCGTTAACTTCTCTTGATTTTGTTTATTCCTCGTCTTACTCAACGTGTTCTTCGCTGTATTTCATACACGTTGTCTTCTTCTTCATCTTGTTCTTCGTACTCGTCGTCTTCATTGTCGGTAAGTTTCTTCTTCCTCTGCTCCTCTTCTGCTTTTTCTTCTTTTTTGTAAGGACATTTGGGTTTAGGGTTGACGTAGACATTGGGTTTCTCGATTTTGCGACATTTCGATTTTTCAATTTTGCGACATTTGGGTTTTTGTTCTTCACTAACTTATTATGTGTCTAGTAGATTTCTTCCCCAGTCTGAGCCAATGTGATATAGTTCGTAATTAGTTGTGAGGGTAAGGGTGAAGAAGCGATATGATACGTGTAGTACAGTTAGTATGACGTTGGGTAGAGTTAGGTCGTAGGGGGTATAGTTGGATTATAGTATGGTAGAGTTAACTTGTAGTGTAGTCGAGTTAGTCTGACGTGTGATAGAGTTAGATTTAAGAGAGGTGGAGTTGGTTTGTAGTGTAATAGAGTTAGGTTGTAGTATGCGGTATAGTTGGATTCCGTGTGGTAGAGTTGGTATGTAGTGTAATAGAGTTAGGTTGTAGTGTAGTCGAGTTAGTCTGACGTGTGATAGAGTTAGATTTAAGAGAGGTAGAGTTGGTTTGTAGTGTAATAGAGTTAGGTTGTAAGAATGTATTGTTGCGTTGTAGTTTGGTTGAGTTGGGTTTTATAATGCTTATCGTTTGTTTTCTTTCATCTTTAGATATGCGGTATAGTTGGATTCTGTGTGGTAGAGTTGGTATGTAGTGTAATAGAGTTAGGTTGTAGTGTGCGGTAGAGTTGGTATGTAGTGTAATAGAGTTAGGTTGTAGTGTAGTCGAGTTAGATTGACGTGTGATAGAGTTAGATTCTGTGTGGTAGAGTTGGTATGTAGTGTAGTAGAGTTAGGTTATAGTGTGCGGTAGAGTTAGTATGTAGTGTAATAGAGTTAGGTTGTAGTGTAGTCGAGTTAGTCTGACGTGTGATAGAGTTAGATTTAAGAGAGGTAGAGTTGGTTTGTAGTGTAATAGAGTTAGGTTGTAAGAATGTATTTTTGCATTGTAGTTTGGTTGAGTTGGGTTTTATAATGCTTATCGTTTGTTTTCTTTCATCTTTAGATATGGCAGACAAGAAGTACCCGAAGAAATTTCTCACACACGGTGTACAAGTGATGAAGACTCGAAGCATCAACCATTTCTGCAATCTAAAATACATCAGTAATATGATCAAGGGTATTGGTGAGGATGCATACGTAGATATCAAAGAGAACTCTTGCGTAGGGGTTTTTCTGAAACTAGCAGATTCCAACTTCAACTTTACAGGTAGGCATATACAGTACCTGTTGATGAATCAACTAGTGACTAAGAAGATGTATGAGATTTGGGTGCTGTTTGGAGCTCGTCCTACGAGGTTTTCTCTGCACGACTTTGCTGAAATAACACAGCTTAATTGCGGTAACTTCGAGAAGGCTTCTAATGGGGCAGATGAAGCGCACAGAGAACTTTGGGAAGATATTGGCTTAGGGGTTGGTGAAGGACCAAAATGGGTAGAGTTGAAAGAAATATTGGAGAGATGTAGAGGGTGGTCTTTCGAGAAGAGGAAGATGGTGGGCTTGCTAGTGGTTTTGAATGTAGGCGTTTTTGGTTGCCACACAAATAGTAGGCTCCTTTTTAGTGCTGCGAAGTTGGTTGCAGATTTTGAGATGTTCGAGAGGCATCCATGGGGAAGAGTGGCGTTTCTAGAACTGATAAAATCGATCAAACTGGCAGGATGCAAAACGGGCAGTAATTACACAATACACGGGTTTGTGCACGCACTTCTGATATGGGCATTTGAGTCCATACCCATAGTCGCAGAAATATTTGGGGAGCAAAGAGCAGGTGACGTCCCCATTCTACGATGGAGACCCATCAAAAAACAAACCATTGACCTCGAGGACTTGGTGAAGTTGGATCTAGCAAATAATAATGAAAATGTAAATTCCTTTTGTAGTAGAGTTCATTTACTCCACTATACATACATGGTAGAGTTCAATTTCAAGTAATGTGGAGTTGATTTCAAGTATAGTAGAGTTCAATTTTATAAGTATAGTAGAGTTCAATTTTATAAGTATAGTATACGTGTAGTAGAGTTATCCGTAGAGTAATATGTAGAGTGGTAGAGTTCAATAATAAATTGCATCTTCTTGTCTACCAGGTACGTCTTAAGCAGCTGACTACACAGCCTCTGGAGATAATGTCTCTATGTCCAAACGATATTGCAGACCACAAAGTTGACACCATGCTTGGAGACATACTTGCCTCCAGGCTAGATGAATCCGCTTGGGACAAAAGTAATAAGAGGAAGGCGGATGCTTATGTCGAGGAGAGGATGAGCAAGCGTAGTGCTAGTTCAAAAGTTCAAGTAGAGAAAGTGAAAGAGAAACAACACAACAAAGAAGAGAAAAAACACAATACAGTAGAGAAAAAACACAATAATGTAGAGAAAGAACACAATAAATTAGAGAAAAACACAAAAAATAAGTGAAAAAACACAAGAAAGAAGAGAAGAAAAGAATCCAGATTAGGATGGATGACTCCACCACTATGCAGGATATAGTGAGAGTCGTTAAAAAGAAGAAGCGGAAGGCAGAGGAGTCTAGTGTGTTGCTTGACACTCTTAGAGGTCTGACCAGAGCCTTCGAAGGGATGAGACATGATCAGAACGTGTTTGCTGAACGTATATATCATCTTGAGGAGAGTAGGTTTGATACCAGGGCAGAGACCACAATGCTTACTGAGCGCGTGAATAGGCTTGAGCGTAACACCTCAGACAATACAGCCATGATTGAGAGGATTCTTAGGCTAGAAGAGAGCAGAGCGCAACCCCCAGTTTATAGCTTGGTAGATGAGGGTGGAGGTCAGACAAGTGCACGACATTGAACTCCTGAAGATGTTAATCGTGAAGGGAGCCTACATCCTGAAGATGTTAATCGCGAAGATGACATAGAAGGCGATACAACACGTACTCCCAACTCCCCTAATAATAAGGAACTTAATTCGGTACGTAGGGTTCTATTTTGAATGAGACTTACTTTGATTGATTATGTACCAACAAACAACAAACATTACATACATCTTTGTACGAACATACACATAAAACGAACAGTTATATGGTTTGGTCGAGTTATATTTAACTCTACAAAACAATTATTGTGTTCAAAATAGCTCTTCCAAACCAGTAAAACGAACTCTACCACAATTACCAACTCTACCATATGTGAATCTAACATATTGAGTTGCTCTTCGCAGACACCTCCTTGGAAACAGCCTACCCTTGTGGACTCGGATTCGGGGAAAACACAGAGTTGATAGTTCTGTTAAATAGAGTTGACATTTTCATATTTTTGTAGAATAAATGGGTTATCCAGAGTCAGGAGACATCTGACCCTTTGAGCCTGTTATCAAGAGTTGTTAGGAATCCAGAAGAACCGTCAAAAGAAGAACTACCTTACGATGTGGAAAAATTTAAGCCATGGATGTCACAAGTTGGCATCAAAAACCTGGTGGATACTCCTGAAAAGGGTAAACAAACACGAGAGGAGTTAATCTTTATGGAAGACGTCTTACTGAAAGAGACTCGGGCACGAGTCCTCGCTAAGAACCAGGTACTGTTCATATTCAACTGTAATGTAGTTAGATCACCTGTTTGGTCGAGTTAGATCATCTGTTTGGTCGAGTTGGATCACCTGTATAGTAGAGTTAGTCCTCTGTATGGTAGAGTTAGATCACCTGTTTGGTAAAGTTAGTCCTCTGTATAGTAGAGTTAGTCCTCTGTATGGTAGAGTTAGATCACCTGTTTGGTAGAGTTAGTCCTCTGTATGGTAGAGTTAGATCACCTGTTTGGTAGAGTTAGTCCTCTGTATAGTAGAGTTAGTCATATGTATGGTAGAGTTAGATCACCTGTTTGGCGAGTTGGATCACCTGTATAGTAGAGTTAGTCCTCTGTTAAGTCGAGTTAGATCATCTGTTTGGTCGAGTTGGATCACATGTATGGTAGAGTTAATCATCTGTTTAGTATAGTTAATCATCTGTTTGGTCCCTTCTTTTTACAGGTATCCCCTTTCCAAGGCTGTTCCATTGTCACGCGGATTCATAAGAATGTTATTCATTCTCGGAGTGTCTATGATCCTTTTGGTCCGATTTCAAAAATTAAAAGTACTTCAGTTACGCGATTATGTGAAGCATCAATTGGAACTCACTGGCGACGGGAAACACAGTCCGAATGCGGATTTCTTCCTCCGCTTGATATGCCCAAAAGAGAAGTGGGTTGTCCCTCGATATGGCTGGCTTCACGATTCCGTAAGTTAAAGTGTCTTATGACGTAATTTTTGTTTAGTAGAGTTAGATTAGAGCACTAATACAGTAAAGTTTTACAGCATATTTGCTGCGGGATGAATCTCCTTCGGCAAAGATCCTTGCAAACTCCAAGTCCATACAGGAGTAATCGGCTAGCTTTCATAGACCCACTGTTTTGTGGTTTTTGATGCTACACGTACGGAAGGGATTACTTGGGAAAGGAGGATAGTTTTGTGTGGCCTGGTGGGTTTAAAGATGTATTCGACAGCACTGCACCCACATTCAGTGCAACTAGGAAGCAGTGGATGAGAGACATGGACACCATCTACATCCCTCATAATTTCCAAAACATCCACTGGGTGGCCCTCGAAGTTAATCTCAACGAAAGAAAGATTCGCCTTTTCGATCCCGACCCATCTTGCACTTCCCCTAGTGCAATGGTAGAGTCATGCATGTAAGTTACTCAAATTCAGTATAGTAGAGTTAGTCCTCTGTTAGGTCGAGTTAGCCCTCTGTTAGGTCAAGTTAGTCCTCTGTTTGGTCGAGTTAATCCTTTGTTTGGTCGAGTTGGTCCTCTGTTTGGTCGAGTTGGATAACCTGAATGATAGAGTTAGTCCTCGGTTAGGTCGAGTTGGATAACCTGAATGGTAGAGTTAGTCCTCTATTAGGTCGAGTTAGTCCTCTGTTTGGTCGAGTAGGTCCTCTGTTTGGTCGAGTTGGATAACCTGAATGATAGAGTTAGTACTCAGTTAGGTCAAGTTGGATAAGCTGAATGGTAGAGTTAGTCCTCTGTTAGGTCGAGTTAGTCGTCTGTTTGGTCGAGTTGGATAACCTGAATGGTAGAGTTAGTCTGCGCGTTGGTAGAGTTATTCTCAGTTACATGTACATTTGTAATAGAGTTCATTCTCATGGTTCTCATTTTTTTTAGACCATATGTCGTGATGATTCCGAAGATGATCAAGGAGTTTTCACCCAAGGAGATGCAACCGCATATTAGCGCGGCGGAATATAAGATTGTGCATGTGAATAAGGGCGTACCACGTAATAAACGGTCTGGTGACTGATGTGTGTGGGTTGTGAAGATGATCGAGTGTCTGGCCATCGGATGCAACTTCGAAGGTCTTTCCGACGAGTACGTCGACTTCTCTCGGCTGAAATACGCCATTGACTTCAAAGACGAACTTCCCATAGAATCAGAAATTGCTGTTAGTGATCTAATATATGCACGCGAGTGTGATAAAAACCTGCTAATGAGAGCCACCAAAGATCTCCAGCTTGATTGGTAATTTTGTTTAGTCGGTGTATAGTCCTACACTCGTGTATATTGTATAGTACTAGAGTATTTCAGTATATATTTGTATAGTTCTAACTCTATTAGTTGGTTATTGACAAGTAGTTAGTGATCTATACGTGATTTAACTAAGAACTAACTACACCCACGTTCCGTGCCACTAAGTGGATGACAGACATAGACACGATCTACGTATTAACTACATTTAAACAGTTTACAACTGCTACTAGCCGTGGAAGTTAAATCAAGTTTATTGGACACGATCTCCGAGATGTTATCATAATAACGATTAGACTCTAAAAAACCATCAGGGATCACACGATTTAGCTGTCTAAAAAACCATTCCCAAGATTCGTCATTCTCGGTATCAACCACACCAAAAGCCATAGGAAATATGTTGAAGTTACCATCTTGCATGGTAGCGGTTAATAGAGTACCTTTATACTTCTCTAGCAAAAATATACCATCGACAACAACAACCTTCCTCATATAGGGAAAACCCCTAATACTTGCATCGAAAGCGATGAAAAGAAACTTAAACCTGTCTTGTCCGTCAACTTCGAGCTTTATTAGAGTTTCGGGATTCACTCTTGTAATAGCAAACAAGTACGACGGAAGTTCCTCATAACTACTTTCCGAACTTTCGGTAACTAGGGCTCGTGCTTGGCTTAGAGTACGGTGTGCTTTCTAGTACTTCATCTGCATAAATGTCAGACTTAAATGTCAAACTAACTCTACAATACGTCACACTAAGTCTACTACACTACAATATAACTCTACCACACACTACACCCTAACTCTATTACACATAATCCAACTCTACCACACTGTTAGTCCAACTCTACTGATACGTCAGCACTGCAATCTAACTCTACTACACTGCATAAATGTCAGACTTAAATGTCAAACTAACTCTACAATACGTCACACTAAGTCTACTACACTACAATCTAACTCTACCACACACTACACCCTAACTCTATTACACATAATTCAACTCTACCACACTGTCAGTCCAACTCTACTAATACGTCAGCACTGCAATCTAACTCTACTACACTGCAAGCCAATTATACCAAACGACAAACTAACTCAGCACTGCAATTTAACTCTACTACGAAGATTAACTCTACCATGGCGTAAAATTACGTTTGTACCTTTAGACCGAATCGCTTGCTCATTGAATCAGCAACGTGTTGAGGAAGAACATATGGCCCAATTCCACCTACGAATTCCAAGTATAATCTTCCTAAGACTTCCGTTGACGTTTGTCGTGCACGACCTGATCTCTCTGTAACAGAACTACTATGTTCTCCCATATACTATGTTCTCCCAACATTTCACATCCAACACTGTCTTCGATGAAGCAACAACATCGAAGTCAAACCTCTGTAAGACAGAAAGTATTTTTAGCCTGGTCATGAGTTCTTTTTTTGATGAGTATCGTTGCCCAACAACTAATGCGAGTGCTGACATCTCTATATCCAAATACTCAGCATTCAAATCCAACCCCATTGCTTGCTCCGACAGGTTTTTCTTCTTTTCTTCCTTTGATTTTCTACGAACACTGTTATAATCTTCATCATCTGAGCTTGCGCCATCCATATCATCGCAACAGTCGAATCTGAATTCCACATCCTCGTCCTCAGCATGTTCACCTTCATGTTTCACATTTTCTGGTATACGCTCATTGTTTGGTACACCTCTACTAAACATCGGATCAACTCTACTACACCGAACATACGAGGCATCATTCTCGACTTACATTGGAATTTCTCGTCAACATTTCTCCAACTACACTGACCTTTTTCAGGGTAACTCACTGAAACACGAGATCTAGTGGTAATTTCGACACATAGACGCATTGTTTCTTTACGAAATTGTGAAACAAACACTTGCAATTGTCTATCGTTACTCACAATTACAGGGGGAGTATCTTCTGGTAGTGACTGAATGACAACATTTGGCATGTAGCTTAGTTTTAGCTCATGACAATGTGCATCCAAACCAAAATCGGCATAGACCATCTCCAGAAATTCATCGAGCCTTAAATCTTCGACAATGCCTATGATCCGACACCCGTACGACTGGTCCACCAAAAATATCCATCGATTTTCATTAAAACTCCATATCCCACAAACCAAAATGATTTGATCCATAGATCCAAACATAAACAGAAAAAGCAAAGGAACAACGAAGAAGTAAAGGAGCTTCAAGAAAGCTACAATGGCGTCACTTATGGAGGAATCAGTTGGATGCGCGGCAAATGAGGTAATAACTGAGGGGTAAATACGTAATTTAAGCTCTACTACGAAAGTAGGCTAGGTTTCCAAAACTAACTCTACCATACTACACTATGTCCGTGTAGAAGAGTTGATTAGAGCACAAACAACAACTCTATTATGCTGGAAATCTAACTCTACCAAGCACACTTCACCTCTGTCACGCTGGAAATCTAACTCTACTACACACGAAATTTCATTAATGTCAACTCTACTAAGCATACTTTAACTCTACTGCTCTGGAACCCTAACTCTACCATACTGCACTTTGTCCATGTGATAGAGTTGATTAGAGCACAAACAACAACTCTATTATGCTGGAAATCTAACTCTACCAAGCACACTTCACCTCTATCACGCTGGAAATCTAACTCTACTACACACGAAATTTCATTAATGTCAACTCTACTAAGCATACTTTAACTCTACTGCGTTGGAACTCTAACTCTACCATACTGCACTTTGTCCATGTGATAGAGTTGATCGCTTACGTGGCAGATTTCATAAATGGCATTTTCGTAATAACGTTTTTTTCCTCATTAGAAAAGGGCAAAATGATATATAATAAATTAAAAAAACTATTCTAATAATTTACAAACATTTGCTCTATTTCAATAATTAACACTTAATTTTGTTCTAATCTAGCAAATCACCTTTTAAATATCAACAAGCATGTGTATTTTGTGGATCTAAATGATCTGATTAAAAATAACGATCTGAATATATTATTAAGAAGATTCTCTATTTTACAATAATACAAATTTATACTTTTTTCACATGTTTCTTGTTTCTTCCTAACATCATCAAATCATATTTAATGTAATAGATATAATTAAAATATAATAATGCAACAACAGCCCCAAAGAACTAAAAAATAAACATTTTTTCTGCTCTAATTTCGATCCTTCTGACAAAAGGTTTAAAGGATAACAATTGAATATGGTAAACCAAAAATTTGGCAAAATAAATTAAAATTAAAGGGTAATAGTGAAATCTGGTTAAATTTGGTGAATTTTTTAGAATTCATTATTCTGAACTTGATGCAAACAAAATTAGATGGATTTTCGAATAAAATTTGGATTTTTAATAAACAACTAGAATATCAATCTATATCAATCCAAACACAATCCAAAAAATATATAAATAAATATTAAAAAAAAAATTTTCTTTTTTGTAAAAAAGCATAGTGTTTTGAGGATTTGTAAATTGACTACACCACTAAACCCTCTGTCAAAATGATTTAAAAATTTAAATAGAGTCAAACTCAAACAAATATTTAGATGTCCATGTTTAAAACAAAAATACACTAATTTTATAATTTATATTTACGTATTTTGTTTAAATAATAAAAAATTGTGAAATTATGAATTATTATATGTACTGTATATAGTAACAGCTGAATTAACTCAATTTTGTTACCATTTACTACGAAAGTTTCCTTTTTTTTTTAATCTTGTTTTACGCCCCACCACTTACCTTTTCAAGCTCTTGAATCACCGAATTTAAATCCAATTAGAGAATTCTCCGTAAGCACAATCAGAAACCACTTGCTTCCCGGTTCTCCGGCGAAAAAACCCAGACGGCCAACGAAGGAAGTAGCGGTTATAACACCAATACAGACCCATCACTTCAATATATGATTAGCCCTAAGATGAAAAAACCTCCTCAGCTTCTGTTTCCGTTACCGGAAGACGGCGAAGTCTCGATTCCGATGCCAATGACTCCGTCGGAGTTTAAAGACCGTTTAATCTTCGGACCCTTTTCACATTCGCCGCGAGATTCGTCTCAATTCATCGATTCTATTCCTCAGAAACCCTCGCCGTCGTCTTCCTCCGCCGTTAATCCGTTCTCCGATTCCTCAACCCTAGAGCCTCTCCTCCCTCCACCTCCACCACCACTACCCGAGCCATGGTTTTCCGACCGGAACTCGAACCATTGTCACGGCCACGCACTCCACCGATCTAAAACAGCACCAGCAATATCTGTTATCAATGATCTTCATCACCCAATTCGTCAAAAAGATCCCACAGAGACATCACGATCCGTTGTAAAACAAGCTTTTGCTCTACTCGTTGTGTATCTCTCCTTAGGTGTGCTTATCTATTGGCTCAATCGTGATAACTACGTTGTGAATCAAACCCATCCCGTTGTTGATGGACTGTACTTTTGTATCGTTACAATGTGCACGATTGGATATGGAGACATCACTCCAAACAGTGTGGTTACTAAGCTGTTCTCCATCATGTTTGTGCTTGTTGGGTTTGGTTTCATAGATATTTTGCTTAGTGGTATGGTCTCGTACGTTCTTGACCTTCAAGAGAGCTATATGTTAGACTCTGCTAAGCGGAGAGACGAGCCAGACAAGCGGAGATCGTATATAATCGATGTGAAGAAAGGAAGAATGAGGATTAGGTTGAAAGTGGCTTTGGCATTGGGTGTTGTGGTTTTATGCATTGCTGTTGGTGTTGGGATTATGCATTTCATTGAGAAAATAGGATGGTTGGATTCTTTTTATCTTTCGGTTATGTCAGTTACTACAGTTGGGTATGGGGACCGGGCCTTTAAGACAATGCCCGGTAGGCTTTTCGCTGCGATATGGCTGCTTGTGTCTACATTAGCTGTGGCTCGAGCTTTTTTGTATTTGGCTGAGGCGAGAGTGGATAAGAGGAATAGGGAACGAGCAAAGAAAGTCCTTTGTGAGACAATGTCTGTCTCTCAGTTTTTTGCTGCAGATATTGATAACAATGGCTGTGTGAGGTATGTGACTCATTTCCCTATCTCTTTTATATGCTCTGACACACTCGAATCTTAAACCGATTTCCGAATTAATTGTGTGATTCTTAAGATTTGTTAGACTATCGATTTATGCCGCCCTCAGGATTTATGCATTCTTAGGAAACATTCAAAAGGTTTTGTCTTTGGTATTGGTCTTTCCATTTTCGTTTTTGTAGAGGATCTTTGAAAACATAAACATTCCTAGTTGATTAGTTTATCAGATTCTTGAAGGTGTTAGATTCCTAAAGTAATTCTTCCTCTGCACTTCATTTTGTGCAAGAAGCCAAGAACATTCTCTATGTTCTTACACTTAAATGATGTGATTGTGAGATGCCAAAGCAAAATTTTGTCATTGTGATCATCTAGAGTAGAATGTTTTGGGCTTTATATACAGTTTGAATGACATGTAAGTGTTTTGCTTGTAAACTCAAATCTGAGAAATTATTTGGGATTTTTGTGTAATTGCAGTAAAGCAGAGTATGTAATCTACAAACTGAAGGAGATGGAGAAAATAAACGATAAGGACATAATTCCAATCTCCAAACAGTTTGACAAACTCGACCGATGTAGCAACGGAAAGATTACTCTTCTAGATCTTTTGGAAAGTGGCAGTGGCGATTGATCCTCTGCAACTTCTTGTTTTAGCTAAGTTTACAATAGCAAATTACAGCCTGATCAACGATGCTGATGATGCTAGTGATAAGATGAGGAAATCAATCTCCGGTTTATGTAAACCGGTTTTGGACTGATCTGATGACATTGATCTTGTCTTGCATAATTGTTCGAGCAGGATTCACTTCACCAAAAGTTACCCTCTCTTTTCACTCAAGATAACGAGGAAGAATTTTGGGTTTTGTAAACCGGTTTGATGTATTGCCGAAATGGCTATGTCATCGGTTTACATTGGTAAGATGATAATATATGTTTTTCATTTGAACCAGAGATTTTAATGACCCTACAACTTTTGGTGATAGTTAGGATAAAGAGTTATATGGGTTCAGTGTATATAAATTTGGTAGGATAAAGTTTGATCGAAGTTTTTCTTGATCTGGTATGAATAAAACAGTAAATTTTCTTTATTAAGATATAAAATTGGTCCTAATAATTCGAATGAGTTTTCTTTTTTCAACACTTTCGATACCTTAGCTGTTAAATTACCTTTACGGGCGTAGCTGGACTAATCATTCAGGTCTCTCCATTCGTAATCGATTTTTTTTTTTTGGGTTATAAAGCACTTTATATATTAGAGGGATTATTTTGTGGGTGATTCAAAATAAAGCATATTTAATTTCTTTATTTTTTGCTAGTACTTTATCAGTTTATCTTATACCGCTTATATATAACTTTTTTGTTGATGGATAAATTTAAAATTTCAACCAAAAAAATGTTTAGTTGCTTCTATGAATTAATAGTATCCAATTAACAGTTTTAATCTAAGAAGATTCTGTCCAACAACAAACAAAACATGAACAAATTACGGAGTTTTATTTTATCAACGACATATTATATTAGGTAACAACTGGCGGATTCAATAGCCAAATTCATACATAATGTAGATAGGGGGACTCGATTCCAAATTATGCAAATGCACTGTCTTAAGTGGATTTATCGTCTGCCACTAGACTAGATGTCATTTGCAACTACAAAGTTAAATAGACCGTTTTAATATACTTATGCAAAATATTTTTAATAAGCACAAAAGATTTCACAATAATAACAGATTTAAAAGTTGTGACAATAACAAAATAGTCATTGATCATATATATGCTATTAATATTTAAGACATTTGATATCCTAATATCAACTAATGCGAATTATATTTTCTTAATTTTTGACAATTCCGGTGAAACATGATTTAATTAAAATATTTAACTTTATCAGTTCTAATAACTCGAGTTCAGTTAAGAGGATATATGTGTGAAAGAACAGAAAATACAAGATTCCTTTTTAATTATATTTAATTATACACAGTAACAGAATAATAAGAAGAATATTGTCAAACACCTAACCACAAACCTGCCCCAACTATTCTATTTTAAAACTAAAGTCAACAATTTCATTCTCTTTTCTTTTATTTTTATTTACGTTTTACAGTTTACCGCTATTAAAAATAAATGTAATAATTATGTGTTTAGTATACTATAATAAGTAGTTTATTCTTATAATATATTTATATGTTAGGCACGTATCTCCAAAGGAGGTCAGAATTTTCAACTGCAGACAGATACAGTTATGCATATCTGTGTATATATAGGTATGAGTCATTAAAAGAGACAAAGGTCCACGGTCTAAGTTAATGAATGTAATTAGGAAACCAAGTTACTAAGATCTTTATTAAATGTGGGGCCAATCTATATTTAAATGACCTTTATGGATATGACACTGCAAACGATTAGGCACCAATTACGGCATTCACTTTGTGCCTAAATTATACTATAAATGTAAATTTATACATTAATGTGGATAGGTACAAGAAGCGAGGTTGAAATTACTTTGTTTTTAGAAATTGTTGAAATTACTTATGGAATCTGATAGTTCTTACAGTTTTTATGTATAAATTAAGCACCAATACAGTTTGATGTATTTTTGTCAAATGAGAATAGTTAGTCACTCAATGTCTCTTTTTGGTTCATACTAAGCATTATTCTCTCTTTTTAATTTCAACAAAAGATTACTACTTTTGATATTGATTCTTCTTGAAAACGTTTTTCATGATCATACTTTTGTTTTGACCAAAAAGCATTAGAAAGATGTGAAATAATTTATTTCTTTTTCATTTGATAAAAATCATCGTAGACCTACGCATAGCCCTTTTGATATATTTTGCAAATAATTCGATTATTAAGATATATGAGTATATATCACAATAACCCCCCCAAAAAAAACAATGTAACTATATGAATGTCGGGCGATTAACAACATTGTAAGAGGATCAATCAAACTAAGTCACCTTAATTTGTAATCCAAAACCTAGGTCGTGAGCACGAGTTAAACCATTACCCTACCAAAGAATTGAATCGTGGACGTTCAATCCACAATACGTAAAGAGGTTTTATCATTTTAAATGATTTTATTCAAGATATTTTTGATTCTATTGCAAATATTTTACTTTGACCAGTAAAGTTGATGTATGTCCCCTTCTCATTAGTAATCTCGGTTAGGCATTATATGTCTCCTTTTCTTCCTCATTTGTTTCTATCACTTTCCACGAATTTATGATGAAAACGATTACTAGCTATATATACATACAAATATACATATATATATATATTTATATATAATATGTAGCATAAGGTTCACAACAACTTCCCCACGATTATCGCAAGCAAATTTGTACGATTGTTTTATAAAATAAATACTAGAAAGCGCTGTCATAATTAACACAATTTTACCAGTTACATGATTTAAATACTATTGGTTTGACCATGATTTCTTTAATAAGTACTAGTATACTTTAATAAATTCAGATGCTCTTTTACTTTCTATCGTTTTTGTTGTAAGAAACTGTGATGCTCTTTTACTTGCCAAGAGAAAGTTCCAGTGTGAACGAAATTATGTTAACGTATCGATGATCTCATTTATTCGTCACCATAAGTAAACCATCCACTCAACATAGCTACGTCATTTAAAGCCTGATATATATATATATATATATAACTTTAGAAAATTAGTAATATATCAAATTGTTTTTAGGTCAAACTCTTACACTATAAACATTGTATATGAATTGCAATAGAATATAAATTGATTTATTTACATTTCGGACCCAAAAATGTGTAGGGTCTGTATTATTGCTGGCTCTTGACTAAGATTTTAAAGTCACATATGAATAATTATTAAGGTTCGTGAAGCAGTAACAGAGGACAGTCTAGCACGTGCCAAGGCATGTGTCGGCGACGGTCAAATGCCGGTGCCAGTATTTCCACGTGGCGGCCTAATACTCCGAAATTTTTTCTTTTACTTTTATTCATTTATTTTTCGTTTGAATCTTTGACTGCTTAATACTTCGTTCTTCACACTCCACCGGCGGGTGACTGACTGTTTCCGGTTCCGGTAACCCGTAGTCTTCGCTGACTAATACTCCTTCAATTACGTCGCCTCCTTCCACGCGCTTACTTGTAGCGCGTGTTCAAACTTACTTCCACTGTGCCACGTTTAGAGTGGGAATGACATATAAAGGTCAAAACTTTTCATGTCTTGCTTTTCGGCCCCATAAAAAGGCCGCAAACAAAAACAACCCCTAATTTATGCATGTTTATCGAATGTTGAAAAAGAAAACAAATTCTACACGAAGATGCGAATTTAAATACTCAAATAAATCTGTTTATTAGCGTTGAAGGACTTGCAATTATATAATTTCTGAGTTTTTTTTGTCAACCTACCTTCGATTTGTAAAATGACTGATCCACTTTACAATTTCTGTGTTTATAGAAAATAATTTCGGTGTTTATAAAAAATAATTTAAATAAGCGTTTATTAAAATAGAGAAGCTAAGTATGTTTCCTCACTAGAGGCCACTTTTGCAACTCTATTTTTGTCAACTTCGCTTTATATAAAGTTGTTATCTATTGCTACAAACGAAAAAGTCATTCAAAAGGCGTAAACATGATAGCATAAATTTAAATTAATATTCACATCTTTTGAATACATACATTTACTTAAAACGTTGTCTTTTCTTAACAACTCTAATATATACTGTATATAATCTATAATTAACTTGCTTCTCTTTCACACTATTAGTTAAGATTTTCTTTGTAAGCATTTGATTGATAAGACAACATTTTATGCATTAATTCGAAATTATACTAATAAACGTAAGAAAAACTAATAAACATAAAAATAAAATGTTATAATCGAAAATAGTATTAACACGCCTATGGATTCACACACGTACCATTGAATTATAATATCCAATTATATACTCTTACTTAATTAACTTATCATGGAACCAAGTAGGCAAAATCAAATTATTCTTCTCTCTCATCCTTTTATGAGTTTCAAAATGCATAAATACGAGAAAGAGAGACGAAGACCCAATTAAAGTCCAAGCACCAATCTATAGACTCTTAGGAAAAAAACCTAATCGCCCAACCTAAAAGCCTTTTTCTCCTCTCTTCTTCTTTGTCTTTTTTTTTTATATCTTTCTCTCTTCATTATTCTTCTTCACCATGTCTAATGAATTCAGAGATCTCTACAATTACCAATACCCTTCATCATTTTCGTTGCACGAAATGATGAATCTCCCTACTTCATTAGCTCCAACTTCTTATGGAAACATCTCATCACAAAACAGCTTCGATCCAGCTTCTTACTCATTCACCGATTGTCTCCAAAGTTCTCCAGGAGCGTATGAGTCTCTACTTCAGAAAAATCTTGGGATTTCTCCTTCGTCTTCAGAGGTTTTTAACTCTTCCATCGATCAGGATTCGAACCATGGTGGTGCAAGTACTGAGACTGCAACTAGGGTTTCTGCTTCTTCTTCCTCTAGTGAAGCTGATCATCCCGGTGAAGATTCTGGTAAGAGCAGTAGGAAGCGAGAGTTAGTCCAAGAAGAAGATCAACAAAGTTCCAAAAAAATGTAAGTCATTTTTATGAAACTATATATGGAATATCATAGTATTGTTTACTAACTATATAGTGAATGATTTCAGTGGGAAAACGAAAAAGAACGAAGAGAAGAAGCAAAGAGAGCCACGAGTCTCGTTTATGACTAAAAGTGAAGTTGATCATCTTGAAGATGGTTATAGATGGAGAAAATATGGCCAAAAGGCTGTCAAAAATAGCCCTTATCCAAGGTAAATATATTTTCCTTTTTCTGGTTTTTGCTTTTCTGTTTAGTTTGACCGAATAATTGTGTTGGAACAATTACTGATAATGGCAATGCAAATGAATATAGGAGTTACTATAGATGTACAACACAAAGGTGCAACGTGAAGAAACGTGTGGAGAGATCATTCCAAGATCCAACGGTTGTGATTACAACTTACGAAAGCCAACATAACCATCCGATTCCGACTAATCTCCGGGGTAGTTCCGCCGCGGCTGCTATGTTCTCCGCCGATCTAATGACTCCAAGAGGCTTTCCACATGATATGTTTCGGACGTCGGCTTATACTAACGCCGGTCCTATAGGGACGAGTTTGGATTATGGATATGAACAAAGTGGTTATGGTAATGTGAATGCAAACCCTAGTTCTCATCAAGAGTATCATCATGGAGGTGATCAATATGAGCTTTTGAGGGAGATTCTTCCTTCCATTTTTTTCAAGCAAGAGCCATGATCCATCATTGTTATAATTAACTACATATTATATACATTCATATATATATGCATACTACCTCCCTATATATATATATATATATATCTATTGAGAGTAAGAGAGGGAGGAAAATACTTATATGTAACTTAAGATCTTATTTTGTCTGTCTTAGCTTATTTGCATGTACATACTTTTTTCATGAGAGATTGAGACAGAGATTGAGCTTGGGTTATATTTGGTGATGTTTTAATGTGTTAAAGTTGATACATTATTTCTGTTCGATTTGTGAATTTATATTTTTCTTATTTTTTTTTAGTTTTTATACATAATGTTATGCCTGATGTGTACTATCATATGTAGAATTTTGATTCGAGAACTTAAGTTTTGTGTTAGATAAAAGAAAGATTCAAGTTGTATGGAGGAAGAAAATCTATGTGTATGAACAAGTAAAGAAAAAATAAACAAGTTGAGTTCTTCCTTGTGTCTTAAGAGAATGGACCAGAAGAAAGATTTGACTGCTTCTGCTTCCTATCTTATCCACACACACATGGAAACATATTTAGACGGTGGACCACTTATATTACCCCTACCATTAAAATTCGAAATAATTAAATTACGGAAATAAATTTATAAATATATAAAGAGAAAAAAAAATTAATATATACAACAAATCTCCCAAATAAGAAATGAAAATAATTAAAGAATTGACTAAAAAGAGAAGAATGAATGAATGGAGAGGAAGAAGAACCTTAGAAAAAGGAACTTGTTCATTAAATTGTTTTTTTTTTCTCAGATGTTCATTAACTTATTGATGCATGACATGTAGAAATATGTATATAGGCAACAAAATAATAATTTAGAATAGCTATTAGACTATTGCTTATAACATGATAAAATATCTAGGAAAATTATATTTTAGATTCAGTGACTAAAAGAGTTAATTGAAATAGTAGACTGTATTGTAGGAACCGAGAGAGGAGATTGTTCTAAGATCAGAAAATTCTGTATAATTTGAGATTATGGAATCATCGGATATATGAATACACTATTTTGGATACTAAAGTCAGTGAATTTAGGAGAATGCATGAACTGAATGATTGATATATCTCAATAATATGATTCTTGAGAGCATCATAGTAAGATGGCTTTCAGAATATCAAAATGCAAGCTCTGATGTATATACATTTTTCTTATGAATTAAATTTTAATTTTGTTATTCAACTGATATGTCAAATCTGGAATCAGTCCTTGATCAATTATCATATTCAGTTGGTATAAATCACTTCTTAAAGTGTTGTAGACTTTTTTTTTTTTTTTCAACGACAAATTATAGTGGGCCACAACTGGCCAGCCCAATAACCAAATTCCTACATAATGTAGGCGGGTAGACTCGATCCCTAGTTGTACAAATGAACTGCCTTATATAGACTTATCGTTTGCCACTAAGCTAAGAGCCATTTGCATTATAGACCTTTATTAAAGATAAAATCTTTCGCATATAATTTTAATCTCATACTAATAACACGCAAACTTTAAATTAGAGATTATTTTTTTTCTTGAACCAAAGTAAAATAACCATTCTACCAATAGAGCCATAAAACATGTTTAAAATATAATTCTTTCAAAGCTAATAGGAAATTTCGAACAAAAATTTAGCAACTTTGACAAACATAATAAATTTATCTTCTTTTCTGTCACAATTTTTTTGGGGGTCAAAAAGTTATATATTCTAAAATTTGACTAATTTTGTACATGGTTCGACTGCCAATAATTTTGGCCTACAATATAGATAAAATGTAGATGATCATATCAAGTCCCATCAAGCATTGAATCCTATGGGAAATCCATTTATTTGACACATATCTACATTTTAGATGAAACATTTTATTAGTCATTTTCAATTATATATATTTTAATTCATTAACACAAAAAAAAAATCGTGAAAATGAATTTTCTTTTTCCAGAGTCGTTATCAAATGTACCTAACAAAAACAAAAAAGAAGACAGAATGTTAAAAAGAGAAGCAAAGTTATAAAAGATCTTCCGGGAGAATCAAGTAATTGCCAAACCCCCTAGTCCCTAGACAACCATAATTTATAAATTATGACATACAAGTCAGAAAGCTCCGTTTTTAATAATTAATCAATTTATTATGTAAAATATCTAAGGAAAACAAATCTTTTTCGAATAGTTCTCCAAGATGGACCGAATACAAAATCTAGTTATTGCAACGTTTTTGGACGTATGTAGATCATTTCTAACTATTGGAGGAGTACAAGTTGTCATTGACCTACTGATTGTATCATCATCAAAATTAAAAAATGCATGGTTGTTCATGAACTCATGGTCCATGTAAAATGTTGTCACGTTAAGACATAACTCAATGGTTCATGCATTCAGGATGAGTTCATTTCTATTCTTTATTCTTTCAGACTATTGATTTAATTCTTTACAGCCTACTCTTATAAACATTCTTTGTAAATATTCTTTTTTGTTGATCAATAAATTTCACATTTCAACTAAAAAACCATAAACTGGCTGAATATTTTACTAGCTACTTTTTGACGAACATATAATATAGTTGAATAGAATTGTTGAAAGTGTATGATAATTGAAATGTATCAAATCACCAATCTTTTCAATTAATAATTCGACTTTACTGGTAGATGTATTTATACTATTCTCCTCATCAGTCCTCATGCATCCTTGATACGTCTCTTCTTAATTATTTTAATAACTCAATACAATGATCCAACTTTAAGGCACGTCGATCTAAGTGTTAACATTATTAATTAACATAATTAAGTAAGTGGACTTAATAAGAAAACCCCAAAAATATACTTTATCTTGTTACGTAATTGCTTAATTATGTAAATTAATAAACTAAAATCAAGTGATTCGAATAAAAAAGTTAAGGCAAAACTTAGATCACGACGCTTCCATGAAAAATCGAATTAAAACGAACAGTCGTATGCCGAAGATTTTCTTTTACAAAAAGGCCCCAAAATATGAAAATCCAAATTGAGCCCATATCTGATATGAGCCCAAAATTGAGAAACTCAATTACTCAGCTTAATTAACTTCATAATTCAGTTCTTAAAAAATTGGAGTAGTGGGAAAGAAAATGAGATAGTGGGGGTAAAAGAAACGGTTTACTGCTTCTAAAACATGATTTATAATAATATTAAAACCTTTTAGTTTCGAAAACTCTCCAAAGCAGTTTTTAGTCTTAGGAGCAGTGTCTGTATGTATATTGAGATGGAGAAATATCGTTACCTGAAAATCTTCTTCTCCATAGTCATGTTATTATCTTCTTCATCTTCTGCATAAAACAGAGTAGACAAAAGCTCCGTTTTTCTTGTCAATGTCCGTAGCTTTGGTGCTCGAGCTAATGACCACACTAAGGTGTCTTTTTTACTAAGATCTGTGTATTTTTGATTGTGTTGTGGATTCATGTATTTAGTCCCAATAATCAGCTAATCAAATGATGTTTAAAGGGCTTTACAGCAGCATGAGACAAGGCATGTAAATCATCTTCGAGCTCTGTATTTCTTAGAATCCCAAGCGGTGAAATTGGTCCTCTTAGATTCTCTGGTCCTTGCACTAACGTATCCAATCTCACTGTTCGAGTTAAGGTGATTTTAATCTCTTTCTTTCCCTCTCTAGCTCTGTCTTTGTTGTGTGTTTGGTTAATGTTTTCTTGCTGTTCACGTAATTATATTAGGGTCATCTCGAGGCATCAATTGCTCTGTCAAAGTACAAAGCAGGAGGTGGTTGGATTGAGTTTGAATGGATCAACGGTTTAACTTTAACCGGAGGTGGAACATTTGATGGGCAAGGAGCCTTAGCTTGGCCGTTTAATAACTGTAGTACTGATTCCAACTGCAAACTCCCCCCAACAGTGAGATAACCTAAAGAACATTGAATTTGATCATTAAGTTATCGTCTTAAAAGGAAATAATCGAAACTCTTGTTGATTTCAGAGCTTGAAGTTGGTAGGTGAAAACAAGAAGAATTTGTAGTTTGCAGAGAACTTTTTGTATTTCTTTTCAAGTTAAAAGGTTCTTAGATACAAGGATGAGCTTATATAGGAGGCTCTAAGTACGTAAGCCAATACATCAATACAGCTTGTCTTTTCATTATTATAACATAGGGATTGTAGTAGACCAAATCTGTTTTTCAGAGATATGCAGGAGCTTGTACAGAAGGCTGTTGGTGTTGCAGGTTTATGTTGAATGTCACTTTCATTAGGTAGCTTCCTTTAACTATCTTTGATGGGCTTATATGTTGCTGAGCCCAATGTTGAATGGATCTACTTTTGAGCTGCAAAAACCGATTTGTAATCCATTGTTTTTGCTGTTATGTTGTTACCCTCCTTCACACTGGAGGTGAGAGAAGTTCCAACGTCTAGTTTGCTCCTGAGATTGACAAATGCAGCCTTGGGGAGTGACTTAGTGAAGATATCCGAAAGTTGTTTTGATGCAGGAACATGAGTAGTTTCAATGAAACCCAATGCTACTTTTTCTCGTATGTAATGCCAGTCTAATTTGAAATGTTTTGCTCTGGAATGCAGGGAAGGATTGGTGGTAAGATAAACAGCAGATAGATTGTCACAGTGATGGTGAGCAGGACCTGGATTTTGTATTTTTAAGTCTCGAAGGAGTGAAGAAATCCAGGTTAACTCGACTACAGTTTCAGCTAAAGCTTTGTATTCAGCTTCTGTGAACACCTTGAGACTGTTAATTGTCGTTTAGCACACCAGGACACTAAAGTATAGCCAATAAAGGTGCATAAACCAGTGGTGGAACGTCTGGTGTCTTTACAACCATCCCAATCACTGTCACTAAATGCAGAAACTGAAAGATTATCCGATTTTCTGAGATGTAGACCAAATACAGTTGAACCTCGAACATACCTGAGAATTCGTTTGAGAAGAGCCCAATCAGACACAGTTGGAGCATGCATTCGTTGGCAGATGAAGTTGACAGCAATGCTTCGAAAAACTATTGGTTCAGGAAACAGATCAGCTCCATTCAGACTTTTATCAAGTCTTAGTGGTAATGGTGTATCCATAGGCTTGACAGAGAATCTCTTCTGCATACTTTTGTTGATGTAGAAACATTCCAATATCATGTTGTTCAACTTGAATTCCAAGAAAATAGTGAAGAGAGCCGAGATCCTTCATGGAGAAGTTGGAGTTGAGAGCTGCAATGAGATGTCTGAATAGCTTATGATTGCTTCCTGTTAAGATGATGTCATCAACATATAGAAGTAAGATCAATGTCTCAGCATTATGCTGATAAACAAACAAAGAAGGATCAGCTGTGCTGCAGATAAATCCATATTGAATGATGAAGGTGCTGAACTTATCAAACCATGCCCTGGGTGCTTGCTTGAGTCCGTAAATGGCTTTGTCAAGCTTGCAGACATATGAAGGATATTGTGGATCTGCAAAGCCTGCAGGTTGAGTCATATAGATATCCTCATATAGATCACCATGGAGAAATGCACACTTGACATCAAACTGAGTTACAGACCAGTTCTTAGCTGCCGCAATCCCAAGAACAGTTCAAATTGTTGAAGTTCTGACCACTGGACTGAATGTTTCCAAATAATCGACACCTTCTTCTTGATCATAACCCTTGGCAACTAGTCTGGCTTTAAATTTATATGTTGTTCCATCTGCTTTGAGCTTAACTCAAAAAACCTATTTGCAGCCTAGCATATGCATATCTGTTGTTGCAGGAACCACGTGCCAAGTAGAATTTGATTTTTGATCAGCAATTTCTTCAGTCATTGCAGTTTTCCAGCGAGCATCTTTCAAGGCAGATTTAACAGTTTTTGGTGTTGTTTCTCGATTTGAAATGGTGAGTAACACATACCTAGGATTTGGTTTCCTGATACCAGACTTGGATCTTGTTGCCATTTGATGAACATTTGTTGTGATAGGTTCAACATAAGAAACATGTTCAATATTAAGGGTTGCTTCAAGAGTTGCATCCGCAGCTGCAGCAACATCATTAACTTGTGCTTCAAGATTTGTATCAACATTGTGTTGTTCATCTATTTCTGAAATCTTTTGCGGCTCTAGATTTTCCAATGTAGGCATTGTATCCTCAATATCCTCCATATCTGAAGGTAACTCTGCAGCATGTGTAACTATGTCTGTTTCTGTTGTGACTTGCGCTGGTAATGCAAGCTGCAAGGCAGCTGCAGAGTCTGGAGATGGTGATGGCAAGAGAATTAGTGTTGATGGTCTAATATTGGTAAGGTTTTCCAATGAAGAATCAGAAATTTCTGATTCATAAGTAGCCATTTGCCATGCTTTTAGCAAAGAAGTAGTGTACTTCGGCTGAAGATGCTTATACTTATCAGTAAATGGAAATTGCTTCTCATCAAAGATGACATGACGATTGATGTATACCTTACCAGTAGGTGGATAAAGACATCTATAGCCTTTATATGCAACATTGTAACCAAGAAACACACACTGTAAGAATCTTGGTTCTAGCTTGTGAGCAGTATATGGTCTGAGACAGAGATAACAAGCGCTTCCAAACACCCTCATAGCTGAGTAAGTTGGTTTTTCTAGATGCAGAGTTTCATAAGGGATTTTAAATTTGTGAGCAGCAGATGGTAATAGATTGATGATGTAATTTTCAGTATAGAAGGCTTCTACCCAGTACTTGAGGGGAACGTGACTGTGAAACAACATGGCCAAGATGAGTTCCACCACATGTCTATGTTTACGTTCAGCTACTCCATTTTGAGCTGGTGTGTAGGGACATGAAATCGTGTTTTTGATACCGCAATTTGTCAAATGAGATGTAAACAGATTACTGGTAAACTCTCCTCCTCCATCACTATGAAATACTTTAATCTTCTTGTTAAACTAATTTTCAACTTGTTTTTGAAACATGAGAAATACACCATAGAAATCTGATTTTAATCGAAGTGGGAAAAACCAACTGAATCTTGAAAAGTCATCCACAAAGACTACATAGTACTTGAATCCTTGTACAGAAGAAACAGGGGAAGGACCCCAAAGATCATAGTGAATTCTAGCTAATGGTTCATAGGTATCTGCATCTGACAAAGAAAAAGGTAAACTTAAACTCTTCCCCATCTGACAAGGTCCAAAAATGGAGGATGTGCTGCTCTTATTTATAGATATAGCCTTGTTTTTGTGTAGATGCTAAAGAATCTGTTGATTTGCATGACCTAAGCGATGGTGCCAAATGTGATCTGAAGTGGATTGTTGTCGAGATGAGTAAAAGGTCTTGAAATCTTGATTCTCCAGCACGTACAACCCCTCACGTCTTGGTCCCTGGGTGAGTACTTTCTTTGTTTCCAGATCCAGAACACACACCTTATGAGCATCAAAGAAAACACCATAAGGATAATCCTCACACAACTTAGAGACATATAGAAGTGATTTCTGGATTGATGGACAAACTTGAATATCATTAAGTAGTAAGCTACCTGTGGAAATAGAGAGATTAGTGGATCCAATGTGAGTGATAGGTAAGAAATTACCATCTGCAACCATTAAGTTTTCAGCGCCATGATATGGAGTTTTGTTTGTGAGCTTATTAGGAGCTGCAACAATGTGAGACGTTGCACCAGAATCTGGAAACCACTCTCTTCCTGAACTATCTGAAACTTGAAGAGCTGCTAGGGCCTGAGGAAGCTTGATAATTATTGTCAAATCTGCTCCAACACTTTGATAATTATTGTCAAATCTGCTCCAACACTTTAGAGCAATATGGCAAGTTTTTCCACATATTTGACAAATGGGTCTGGAGCTGTTGTTGTTGTTGTTGCTAGAGGGCTGTGAAGACCTGTTGAGGAAATCCTCTACCACGTGAAGAATAACCTCCTCTTCCTCTGTTACTGCCATTATTAGAGTTTGATCCACGACCTCTGTTGGCTGAGCTGTAAAAGCACTGATTTTCAGATTCTGCTTTGTGACTGTGAAATGCCATATGAGGAGATATCTAAGTAACTTCTTCATAGGTTTGCAGCCTTGAGTCAAAGCCACTAACTTAAGATATAACATCGTTAAAGGAAATACTTGAACTTTTTGACAGAGAGTGTTGAATAACAGCACACACTGGATCATACTCTCGTCCAAGACCATTAAGGAAGTTGAAGATCTTCATGGATTCAGCAACATGTTCACCAATGGAGCTGAGTTGATCACACATAGCTCAAAATTCTCTGTAGTATTCTAGAAAGGTTTTACCTTTCTTGGTCATCATTTGAAGCTTCCTTCTTTGCTCAAAAAATCGTGACAGAGAGCTCTTATTGAAGTTTTCAGCAAGAAAATTCCAGATTTCATGAGAGGTAGAGAAGCTGACTACATATCCAAGAACTTCTTCAGAGAGAGTTCCGAAGATCCAAGAGCGAATCAGCTGATCTGTGCACTCCCAGTCTTCAAATTTTGGATTTGGAAATTTTGATGAAGTATCTCCTTGACGAATGGAGATAGTAGTTGGAGGTTTAACTTCTCTTCCAGTGACAAACCCCATAAGTTTCTGGCTTGAAAAGAGAGACTCAGCTTACGGCTTCCATAACAGATAGTTTTGATCTGCTAGCTTGATAGTAACTGAACTTGTGATATGAACATGACTTGGAAAGGGAGAAGGATTGAAAACTGCTTCCATTGTACCTGTTAAGGTTACAACAGCTCTGATACCATAAAAACAAGAAGAATTTGTAGTTTGCAGAGAACTTTTTGTATTTCTTTTCAAGTTAAAAGGTTCTTAGATACAAGGATGAGCTTATATAGGAGGCTCTAAGTACCTAAGCCAATACATCAATACAGCTTGTCTTTTCATTATTATAACATAGGGATTCTAGTAGACCAAATCTGTTTTTCAGAGATATGCAGGAGCTTGTACAGAAGGCTGCTGATGTTGTAGGTTTAGGTTGAATGTCACTTTCATTAGGTAGCTTCCTTTGACTACCTTTGATGGGCTTATATGTTGCTGAGCCCACTGTTGAATGGATCTGCTTTTGAGCTGCAAAAACCGATTTGTAATCCATTGTTTTTGCTGTTATGTTGTTAGTAGGGATGAACAGAACAATTTTAAGAAGGGTAAGCTCAGTGAATAGCATGTTCTTTCACATAGCATTAGTAGAGTGCAGAGATTTCAAAGGCACAAGACTCAACATCACTGCTCCTGATAGTCCCAACACTGATGGTATCCACATCGAACGCAGCTCAAATGTCTACTTCTCGCGTTCGCATATCGCAACTGGAGATGACTGTGTTTCCATAGGGCAAGGAAATTCTCAAATCACAATCACAAGCATCAAATGTGGACCAGGACATGGTATCAGGTAACTTATAACAAAACCGCTGGTTTTGTAACTATTGCTGCTTCTGCAGAGTTTAGTACATGGTCTGTTTTCTTGGGTTTACAGAGTTGGGAGTTTGGGAAAATATCCAAATGAGAAAGATGTGAAGGGACTGGTGGTGAGGGATTGCAAGATGAGCGGTACAACAAATGGGATAAGGATCAAACTTGGGCTGATTCTCCTGGTTTAAGTACTGCTCCCAACATGACTTTTGAGAACATTATTATGGACAATGTGACTAATCCAATCATCATTGATCAGTCTTATTGTCCTTTCTCTTCCTGCACTTCAAATGTGAGCCTTCATAACACTCTAACTCCCTAGCTCTTTCTCTTCTTTGTCAAATATGTGATTAGCTCTGATTTAGTTTTGTTTCAGCCTTTCAGGTCATATTTTCAGATACTTTTTAGAGTGACATAACATCAACAAAAGTATAACTCCATCTGTACCTATCTAGTATCACAAGACTCATATTTTATAGGTGATTAGCGCCAGTTTAAACATTGTTTTTGGTCAAATTACTGGTCAGATCAGCTAGAATCTGTGATTAAGATTACCTTGTTTCAGGCACCGTTTAGAGAAAATGTGAGAAACATAACTTCAAGAACATGAGAACCAATTTGGTTACTGAGATGAGTGTGAGAGAGCATTGTTTTGTTGTTGCAGGTACCATCGAAGGTGAAGCTGAGTGAGGTATACTTCAAGAACATAAGAGGGACATCATCACCAAGGGTTGCAGTGAAGCTGCATTGTAGCAGAAGAATGCCATGCAAGAAAGTGTACTTAGAAAACGTTCATCTTGATCTTTCTAATTCTGATGGAGGAAGAGGGGAAATAGAGAGCACTAACAGAGGAACTGAAGCTGTCTATTCTTCTTGTAGAAACGTTAAAGCTAATTACATTGGGATTCAAATCCCACCTCCATGTCAGTAATCATCACCATAATCACTATTATTCATTCATCATCTTGTAATTAACTTCTGTGCTTTCTTTTAAGACACGTTTTCTTCACATGTCTTCTTATGTTTGATACCGTATGTCGTTAGATAAATTGCTAGTACCCCAAGGAAAAATCTTGGTTAAATAATAAAAGAAATATGACAAGAAAATACTGGTTTAGGTAAAACGATATGGTTAGTTTACAGATTGAATCCGACAAAAATGGAGGAAATGAGTCATTCCAAGAGTGCCATTTAACATTTTTTGGGCAATAGCTAGCACAAGTTATATCTGAAAACTATATACTTTAATATAAATTCATACCAAGATTGTTAATTATATAAGTAAGCAACACATCATATTTACTTGTTCCCTGAGATATTGCTTCTTTAGTTTATATGATGGAATTAGAATCAGAAACTCAAGAACTCCATCTTCGCATAAATGGTGGTAAGTATTCTAACAGAAATTCCGGCGTCGAGCTCCTTGTGTTCTGTTCTTACGTATGTTCTTGTTCTGTTTCATGTGTAGTGACAGAACCAGTAGGGAAGTTTTCAACAGAAGAGAGAAGTCACAGCTACTCCTGGAGAGTAAGAGTGTCTCTCTATGTCACTGTCCTCATAGCCGGAGAGACAATAGCCACTCTCTTAGGTAGACTTTACTATGACAAAGGCGGTAAAAGCACATGGCTCGAGACCTTGGTTCAGCTTGTTGGGTTCCCTTTAACATTTCCTTGCTATTATTACGTAAAGCCTGAGCCTTCCAAAACCAAATCCATAAGCAAAAAACCTACTTTTTCCACTTTGAAAGTATCTTTAGTATATATTGGACTTGGCTTGCTCGTTGCTGGACACAGTGTTCTGTACTCTTTTGGATTACTCTACCTTCCTGTCTCAACTTTCTCTTTGATCTCTGCATCCCAATTGGCTTTTAATGCGGTCTTCTCTTACTTCCTAAACTCACAAAAGTTTACACCTTTTATACTCAATTCACTTGTTCTCTTAACCATATCTTCTTCACTTCTTGTTATACAAAATGAGCCTGAATCTTCATATCCTTCTTCCTCTAAGTCCAATTATGTGATTGGATGCATCTGTGCCATTGGTAGCTCAGCTGGGTATTCTCTGGTGCTTTCTTTAACAGATTACGCATTCGAAAAGATTCTAAGGAAATACACTTTCAAGGCAATTTTAGATATGGCCACATATCCTTCTTTGGTAGCTACTTGTGCTGTTGTGGTTGCACTATTTGGAAGTGGTGGGTGGAATATATTGACTACAGAAATGGAAGAGTTTAAACTTGGGAAAAGCTCTTACATTTTGATAACTATCGGTTCGACAATATCATGGCAAGCTTTTTCGATTGGTAGTGTGGGTTTGATTCTTGAAGTTTCATCATTATTTTCAAATGTCATAAGTACTCTTTGTTTACCTGTTGTTCCTGTTCTCGCTGTTGTTTTCTTCCGCGATGAGATGAGTGGAATCAAGTTGATTTCAATGTGTTTGGCCATATGGGGATTTGTTTCTTATGCATACCAGCATTATATCGATGATGGAAAACCAGAAGAAGCAGATCAGGAGAAAGACTATGAGGAAGAGATGAAGCTTTCTCAACCTGAAGAAGATGCAAAAGAAGATAACAGTCATATATAATATCCAAGAACCTAAAGCTCTTGTAAATCTGATCTAATTTAATCTAAGTAAGTAGTTACACATATTGTAGACTAAACAATTTCACAAGATATTAAATGGCAAGTGTACTTAACGCCTCTTTGTCTTGTTGTATCGTTGTTGACTTCTACCTCTAACAACTACAAAGTAGAGAGTAACCAAAAATAGTCAAGACGCAGACAGTAAAACCAGTTAGAACATCATGTTTTAGTGGACAATCAAGCGAATAACATTAGAATAAGAGAAGAATATAAATCTACTTTCACCAAAATCAGGATATTTTAACGATGTAGTGTGGGAAGATTGCTTAGAGCCGCCAATTAAAAGGTTTCAGGAATTCCAAGTCAACGGTAAACAAGACAGCTAAGCTCCATACTTAAGTCTGTGGGAAGTCCGCCCACATGGACAGCTTCAATACACATCTGTCTGTGGGAATTCCGCCCTCATGGAGAGAACTCAAGAACTCTATGTCAATGGTAAGAAGCATCTCGTGTTGTAGGTCCCACTTAAAATTCATCAGAAAACAAGCAGATAAACTGATTCTTATCAACATATATGCTAAACCATGAGTGTTTTGTTTTCTTTTCCAGATCATCAGAACATAAAAGCAAACGTAGCAGGTCAGGAGGAAATGAATACCACTATGGAAATTGAATCATCACTAGTACGTCAATCGAAGAATTATAAGAAATGGTTTCGTATTTCCATCTATGTGTTCTTTGTCCTTGCCTGCCAAGCACTTTCAACAATTCTGGGAAGATTGTACTATGAAAATGGTGGTAAGAGTACATGGATGGGAACACTCGTTCAACTCATCGGTTTCCCTGTTCTTTTTCTCTTCCACTTATTTTCCCGAACCAAAGTTCCCAAATCAAGTGATGCAGATTTCAGAAAGTTCCCTTCTTTCACCACCCTTGGATCAGTTTACATTGTAACCGGACTATTAGTGTCTGCTAATTCTTATATGTCCTCTGTTGGGTTGCTCTACTTACCAGTTTCTACTTTCTCCCTCATCTTGGCCTCACAATTGGCCTTCACTGCCTTCTTCTCGTATTTCCTAAACTCGCAAAAGTTCACACCTTTCATCGTGAATTCTCTATTCCTCCTTACAATTTCCTCTGCCCTCCTCGTGGTCAACACTGAGAAGCAAAACACAGCAAGTGTGTCTAAAGTAAAATATGTGATAGGGATCATATGCACCATTGGTGCTTCTGCTGGGATTGGACTGCTGCTTTCTCTGGTACAACTGATCCTCAGGAAGGTTTTAAAGAAGCACGCATTCTCAACAGTCATGAACTTGGTTGCCTACCAGTCTCTAGTTGCAAGCTGTGTGGTTCTGATAGGACTGTTCGTAAGTGGTGAGTGGAATACTCTAACAAGTGAGATGAAAAGCTACAAACTAGGGAAAGCGCCATACGTTTTGACTTTGGCCTCCATAGCTGTTTCATGGCAAGTCTACACCATTGGTGTCGTTGGATTGATATTCGAGTCATCTTCTGTGTTTTCCAATTCCATAACTGCTGTGGGATTGCCTATAGTTCCTGTTGTAGCAGTGATAGTTTTCCATGATAAAATGAGCGCCTCAAAGATCATCTCCATCATTTTAGCTATCTGGGGATTCATTTCATTTGTCTATCAGCACTACCTCGACGCCAAAAAATTGAAGACCAACCACACAAGCCCTGTAGGAAGCATTGGTTTACCTGTTGAGGAAGGTCACACAAACGTACAGAGCGTATGATTATGCTTTTTCCTGTATAAAACTATTGTCTCTATGTGCAGTTTAAGCAAGATATAATAAAGTGTAACTTTATTTGGTCAACTAGTTAGTCATAAGTAACTGATAAATTTTGTAACTGAATCATCATCATCCGTACCTCCAACGAATAACTATAAAAGGTGGCTTCGTGTCTCCATATACGTAATCTTTGTCCTCTTTTGCCAACCACTTGCTACAATTCTGGGTAGATTGTACTATGAAAATGGAGGGAACAGTACATATATGGTCACACTTCTTCAACTCATTGGCTTCCCTGTTCTGATTCTCTTCCGCTTCTTTTCACAAATCAGACAACCAAAGTCAGTAGATACAGATTTTAGACAGTCCCCTTCCTTTACCACCCTTGTACAAGTTTACTTGTGCACTGGACTGCTAGTATCTGCTTACGCTTATTTGTCTGCAGTTGGGTTGCTCTACTTACCAGTCTCTACTTTCTCCCTCATCTTGGCCTCGCAGTTGGCCTTCACTGCGTTGTTCTCATATTTCCTTAATTCTAAAAAATTTAATTTACTCCTTTCATCGTCAATTCTTTATTCCTTCTTACCGTTTCCTCTGCTCTTCTTGTGGCCAACACTGAGCCAGAAAACACAGAAAATGTCTCTAGAGCAAAATATGTGATCGGGTTCATATGTACCATCCGTTCTTCCTCTGGGATTGGACTACTACTGATAGGATCATCGATGGTAGGATTCTAGACCATAGACCATCGACTGCAGGACAAGAATTAGACCCGGTTGTCGAGTTTCGGGTTAAATACACCAAAGATAAACGGGAGACGACCTTCCTTAGGAAACATGTCAAAGACAAAGGGGATACAAACTTATTAGACATGCTTCAGCTGTCTAAACTCAATGACTCACCCAACTCTCAAGAACCAGAGCAGCAAGCAAGGAGTTCATGTCAACAACCTTCCCCAGAGGATCAGGAAGACATACACTCACTTATCAAGGGGCTTCAGACGCTACCAAGAGAATTAGGAAATACCGTTTATTTCTATGGATTCTTGACTCAATTAGATAACTACTCGAGATTCAATCAGCCTAATCGAAGCTCGGAGCCGATAGTTATGTATTTTACAAGCTGGACCTTTTGCACTAAGGCCTTACGCGCGACAACGTCAACTTTCGAGCAACATAGCCCAGCTTAGTAGCGTCCTTCACTCCAGACCACTTGGAGGTTATTCTTGGGTCTTTCAGTGATCCAGAATGACCAAGACTGCATCAAACGCCCGACAGATCCTCCAGATACCCGCCTTACAATAAGAAGGACCGATCCGACTATGTTTAAGGAAAGTCCGTGATCCACTTCCCTGAAGAGCTTGCAGACTTATGTGTGGCGACCAGGAGACTCTCTAAGAAAATCAGAAGCATCCATGAGAGTCTTCCCATGCTCTAAGCGCACATGATTAGGCGAATCCTCCCCATTGAAGACTTTCCATATCCGACCGATCACCAAATCTTCTCTAACAGCTCTAGGATCGACGGCCCTCATCACTTGTCCGTTGGAAACTTATTTTGTGATATTTACTTCCCATTTTAAGCATGTTACCGTTGTAGTATTGAGCCTATATAAGCTCAAGCCTTCCTTAGTATTTTTCAGACTTGAAACACTTGAATAATGAACTTTTCCTTGTTCGAATACTTAGCCGCCTTCTCTTTCTTTTGAGGATTCAAGAACAAGAGACGAGTCAAGCTTGTGAGGATTCCATCTTGACAGATCCAAGATTATCAAAGGAATAATCACCCTCCTTTGTGGTTCTCATTCACACAATTCCGCCAAAACTAGTATTCATCGGTTTGGACTTACTAAGGTCGAGTTATTGAATTCATATCCGAGACATCACCACCGAGGCTCTCATCATCTAGTATCAGAGCCAAAAGCTCCTACCCAAGGTTGTATTCATCCAACTTTTATCCTTTACATTAATATTTGTTTTGTTTTTGCTTTCTTATAAATCAAAAAATCCATAAAACGTTGTTTTCATATGTTTTGTTTCAGTTTTATAAAATCCATAAAAACTCATAAAAATATAATTCATTTTGTTCTAATAGTTTAAAAGCCATAAAAATCATAGAAATTGTTGTGTTTATTTTCAGAAGATGTTTGCTATTTTATTTGTTAAAAAGAAAACCAAAAATGAATTATGTTTATGTTTTGTTCTTTTGATTATTTCATTGTTTTGGAAAAGAAAAGAAAATAAAAATCATTGTTCTTTCTTGTCATTTTTGTGTTTAATTGTCAAGACTTTTAATCCTTTAATTGTTTTTCTTTTCTTTGATTTGTGCAAGTACTCTCAATGGCATACTATCGAAAGAATGAGGAGAGTTACTCTTATGAATCCGATTGGAGTCTCAGAAAAGATCAGTCTTCATCCAGCAACAATGAGGATTGTGAAGACCTATGGCATGATGACAACTATGATTCGGAATATGAAGAGGAACCATATAGTGTCACACTTGAGCCTGAGCCACCAGACCATCACCGAGACTACACCAACAACACACATCAAATCAAATCATGGAGCAATGAAACTGAAACTGAATTCAGTTATGAGGATGGACCTGAATGTGATGTGAAAGTTTTCCACTACAATAATCCTCTTATTCATGATGTGAATCCCTACAATCATGAATTTTTAGCACCTAGAGGACAAAGCTATACCAACCACACAAGACGTCCTAAACAACATATCAGTGTAAGTAATAGCTTTAATACTTGTGGTCCTAATCTTCCATCCTTTTCAGGAAAAGAAGATAATCTATAGTGGGAAGACGTTATGGAGTATTACTTTTGGAGACATAAGGTCCTTGAGAAGGAAAAAATGTCTTTAGCTATAAGCGCCTTACGGGGAAAAGCACAATCATTGTGGAAAAAAAAGAAAAGTGGAGTGTATATTATAGAGAACCAAAGTACATTTGGGACAATCTCAAAGGGTTTCTTCATGAGCAATATGTACACGCCAATTGCCTCCAAAAAGTTACTCAAAGAAGACTTTACAACCCGTCGTGAAGCACCCACCAATTTCAACATCCATGAGTAAAACAAAGCATATTATCCAAGGTTCTATGGTGACACCAAAAGTAGTAGCCAATGTCACGAGAATGGTCATACACATTCAAACTCAGCTGGCCAAGCTTGATACGCGACTAGACCACATCAAACGTGGAACGCTGGACGTATGTACCAACGTACATGTTGCCCGCCAACATCAACCATACAGTCGTACAGAATGAGCTGCTACCCACATTGATCGAGGCCAAAACCATAAGGTCTCAACTCGACATACCAAGCCGCACATCCGGAAGAAGTCAACCTTCCCGCCCCAGCCAACAATGTCAGCGACCAACATATTGGAAGCACTTGAGGTACCTAGTAGTTTTGATATGTCTTTTCCCACCAGTCTATTTTGTTTACCAAGAACGTGGAGGCATGTACCAAAGATATATGGACAACCAGACAGAGACTTTCGTAGCCGAGAGTAGGCTTGAGTCTCACGGTAACCTAAATGGCGGACCAAGAAAACCACAAGAAGAAGCGCCTCAGGCTGTACAAGAATTCCTATAAAAGATACACCATCACACAAACTGCAAGTTATACTCGAGAAAGGTAAGTCCTTCAAACCTTCCAATTTGAAAGATGTGGTTTGTTATAGGTGTCATAAGAAAGGTCACTTGGCCGTGAAATGTTCAGTTAGGGAAGAGACTAAAATCCTAACACTAGAACTGAAAATGGATTCACATAAGCCAACTAATAATCTAGACAATTCAGATTTTATACCTCCCAATTCTAATATAATGCATTTGCCTTTGTCGAACGATGTTGAGACAGGTATATGATCCACGAAGGAGTCAAAGAGCATCATACCAACTTGCTAATCAAAGAGGAACCACCAGATAGCCACCAACAAATGATTACAAAAGAAGAATACTTACGCACCAAGGATGCAAAACCGGAAGGAACTTTGACTCATTTCAATGGAGCTATAGACCCAATTCCACTCAAGCTGTTAAATGAGGAGGTGAACTGCATGCTATCACATATAACCCTCAAGGAAAATCTACCAGACCCAACACCGCGTTCTCCCACAAGTCATAATCGAGGTAAGGTCCTAAACTCTCAAAGCCGAATGACATCTAACTTGCTTTCTCTCGGTGCATGTGACTTGGTTTTAAGGATAAAAAACTTTGAAGAAGGAGAGAATGATAGGATCATCGATGGTAGGATTCTAGAACATAGACCATCGTCTGCAGGGCAAGGCTTAAACCCGGTTATCGAGTTTCAGGCTAAATACTCCAAAGATAAACGGGAGACGACCTTCCTTGGGAAACATGTCAAAGACAAAGGGGATTCAAGCTTATAAGAAATGCTTCAGCTGTCTAAACTCAATGAATCACCCAGCACTCAAGAACCAGAGCAGCAAGCAAGGAGTTCACGTCAACAACCTTCCCCAGAGGATCAGGAAGACATACACTCACTTATCAAGGGGCTCCAGACGCTACCAAGATAATTATGAAATGCCGTTTATTTCTATGGATTCTTGACTCAATTATCTAACTACTAGAGGTTCAATCAGCCTAATTGAAGCTCGGAGCCGATAGTTATGTATATCACAAGCTGGACCTTCTGCACTAAGGCCTTATGCGTGACAATGTCAACTTTCGAGCAACATAGCCCAACTTAGGAGCGTCCTTCACTCCAGACCACTTGGAGATTATTCTTGGGTCTTTCAGTGATCCAAAATGACCAAGAATGTATCAAACGCCGGACAGATCCTCCAGATACCCGCCTTACAATAAGAAGGATCGATCCGTGATCCACTTCCCTTAGAGCACCTCCATTGGTTTAGAGACTATTAAGAGTCTCTAACCAATAAAATACTAATATATTTTTGTTACAATTTAATTTTTATTTAATTTTCATTTAAAAAAATTATGTACAATAAAAAGATGACATGTGGAAAATGAGTCTTTTATTTAAGAACCTTAGAGCAACATTATTGAGGGTATTTTTTTAGGGTCTTTTAGCATTATTTAATTAATATATTAGAGAAAATGTGAGATAAGAGATGTATATGTGTTTTGAGTTTTTAAGTGTGATTATTGGTAGTCTTTTAGTTGGGTTTCTTAAAAAAAAAAAATTAAAAGTAAATTAGTGCAATCTAATGGAAATGTTAATCAATTGCAATAACCTTGTTATCACCTCGTTCCTCTTCTTCATCAACTATTAGTGAACCAATTGGTTGTTTAGTCATCATCATCTTCTGTGTAATCGAATCATGCTCAACTGTTCATGTTTTCTTTTGTAACCAGAAGAATTTTGTCAAATCTAATGGAAATGTAATTAAAGCAATCATTGGTTTAGTGAATATGAATAAACTATCAAGTTTAATCAATTTGTAAATCAGAGTATAAATGTGTTGTTACTCAATACAAAATCAGAGATTAGTGATCAAGGAATGTAGTACATCGGATTAGGGACCTTGAATGAACGATCAGCCACTGCAAATCTGAGAAGATTGCTCCATTGATCGCCTGTGTTGCCATGGATTTTGAAGCCTTCCTCAATCAGTTTCGATCTCTGCTCTGATTTGTAGTTTGTAGCTGATTTCCCTTGATCTTCTGGATCTCTGCAATCAAACACACAAGCTTAAGTGTACGTACCGGTTCATAGGATTCAGCTATATGTTGGTTTGGCATGATCATCAGTTGGCATTTGAGACTTATCTGAATCTGACTCTGAGTCTTAACGAGAGAGACTTTTAGTGTTACTCCTTTGGTCCTCGTCGCGACCAGTTAGCAAAATGATAGTGAAACCAAGTTTCTGGAGCGCTTTGTACAGTCTCAAGCTCACATCAAAAGCTGGAGCTGTCCCTTGTACCACCCACTCATTGAAGCTATTCGAGTCATACGGTTCAGACCTAAACAACCAGACTAAAAACCATCTGTAATAGTTCGAGAGTAAAAATTACACAGAGCTTCATTGCTTTCTCTAATGTAACCTCACTCTTACCAGTGTCAAAGGATAGCGTAATTGTTCGAGAGCACCTTCGAGCGTAAGAGAGTTCACAACACCATCTGATTCTCCTTGCATAATGTGCTGATTAAAGTGTTGTAAGTAACTGTGTTTGGAGAACAATCTCTAGTGACCATCTGATCAATGAACCCAAAATCATTTAAGAGTATCAACTCAATGAAGATAATGATCAGCAGCTAACCTAAATTCCCAACCTACATACTTCAAAGGTCTTCTGTAGCTATTTAAGGATATAGTCACACATATAAAGTAGATCTTTGTAGTTTGTCTCCACTTCTAAAAGTTTTATATAATAGAGTACGAAAGAAAACAGAGGCCATTACCATCAAAGTAGGAAAATATCCTGTCTTTAAATACCAACATCGGTAATTCTACCATAGATTCTAGTTTTTTCCAAATCTG